>CM069444.1:38479674-38599885 GCA_035610835.1 Ophiura sarsii
GAGTGTGTGCACACTCCGGTGAATTTAATTGTTTTCAGGCAAAACTTAATGGACTGGTTTGAAAAAACAAAATAGTTTTAAAATGTACACTCTTCACCATTAATTAGATTGATCTTTTCTCTTTTTGAATCTGACGTTTGGTGATTATTCTGCACTTGGAAGTATTTTTAAAAGAAATATTCTTTGCAAGTATATACTTTTTATGCCTTGCCTGAAGTGAGACGTTTGGGTCCAATTGACAGCCCACACTAAGCAATGCAGCTCAGCATTGAATAACACCCCTACAAATAATTGACCATTCTGTTATGATGCACTCCTTATTTGGCACTGAGCTTGCTATATATGGTAGCTATGACCTCTCTGTACATGGCCTTGATTCATACAAATCAATTAAAGGTTGTTTGGCTGAGTTGTGGCTAGTTACATATAATGTTTGAGAATTTGCTCTAAATTTTGATATAATTGCCCGATTTGAAAATTTGAAGGCCCGATTTGAAAGGTAAAATGTACCAGATGCTAGGAAAAACTCTCTACTTTGGCTGATATGCTTAGTTTGTATATCTATTGAGTGCATCACACCAGAAAAAGACCCAGAAACACAGAGTAAACTTGTTATGGTTAGCATACTGCAGACCTCTCCACAGCAATGGCACTGATCAATAGCAACATACTGAAAATGGCTAGAAAATATGTTTAAAAAAATGCGAGTCAAACTGACCCAATTTGCATATGCGAAATTTAAATACATAATTAGCTCATTTGCATATTTAATGAGATAATTAACCAAATTTTACATTTTAATATACGTCTTGTCACAGGTAAACAGTATACCAAAGCTCATCTCTCTACTGCTTGTAGAACTTCAGATATTCACGTTACGCATATTAATTAGCTGGACTTAGTCATTTTTTGACGATTTTCTGAGTTGCGATTATGAATTTTGAATAAAATGTCATATTCTGGAGTCTGCTGTACACATATGAAATAAATATCATGTCTGATTTTAAAAGAAATGGATAAACCTATGGTCAGTTTCTTGCATCTGTGTTTTGTAGCCACTGTATTATGTATATACCTAGTTTTATAATTTAGAAGGGTGTAAACTGGCTAAAATGTCAGTTTGGGCCATAAATGGCACTTTTTGGCAGATTGCCGGTCATATTTTCCAAATATCAATGGACAATATCTTGAGAACCGTACAACCTATTTGCATGATATTTTACAAAATTTCTACTTATGCAATTATCTACAAAATGAGACTAAGTTTGTACACTTTCAGTGCATTTGAATTTTTTGGTGGTGCTATACCTACTAGTAGTTACCCCGGGTAGTTACCAAGGACCGCGATTGTTATTGCGAAATGTTAACCCTAACTCCATCTCTAATCCTAACCCTTACACTAAACCTCGTCAGACCTTCCACACAGTGTACATGGTAAAATCTGATAGTGCGATCCTAAAAGCCTAGTAGGACCAAGGAGCGTGATTGTTTTACATTACCTTGCGAAATGTTAACCCTAACCCTAATTCTAATCTTCACCCTAACCCTAACCCTAACCCTAACCTTAAAACCGTTACCCTAACCCTAACCCTAACCACACAGTGTACAAGGTAAAATCTTATATTGGGATCCTAAAAGTCTAGTAGGTACCAAGGAGCGCGATTGTTTTTCATAACCTTTCGAAATGTTAACCCTAAGCCTGTTCTAATCCTAGCCCTAACCTTAATTCTAACCTTACCCTAACCCTAACTCTAACCTTAACCCTAACCCTTACCCTAACCAGACCTTTCACACAATTATGTACACGATAAAATCTTATATTGGGATCCTAAAGCCTAGTAGGTACCAAGGAGCGCGACTGTTTTTCATAACCTAACTCTAACCCTAAACCCTAATCAATACCCTATAGTCCTAACCCTAACCCTAACCCTAATCATAACCCTAATCATAACCCTAGCCCTAACCCTAATCCCTCGCAGCTTTTCCCTTATGGAATAATCTTCCAAAAGATGTTGTGAACAGAGGCAACATTTCAGAGGCAGGAACACAAGTTTTCAATATCGCGTGCACAGACACATACATACTCTTTCATGACACCCTTCAAGTCTTTCCAACATCTGACTTTACATTAAGCATGATGGTCATGGCTCCAGTGAAGGTTAATGCTTGGTTGGGGAGACGGTGGATGTTCCTGTAAAGCATGCTCCATGTTGCCAGCCAGTCTGGTGATATGACCACGCTCCGACAGGTGACGATAGCTCCTGTTAGAATAAGTCCCAGAATAAGTTCCTGAGTCGTTGTTTATGTTCCCTTGATTTCCATAACCTCTAGATATTTGTTTTCTTTTATTTGCGTATTTTGATGATTCTATATGTTTGAGCTTTTATCTTTAGTTTCTTATGTCACTTCCATTGGCATTTTTAACCCCTGCCCATTTGTGTTTCTTGTATAATAAATTATGCTTGTTTTCTGAGTTGCGGTGAACCAATTGATTGGCCTATCAGACCTCTTTGTAGAGTGATACTAGTTTGATTTCTAATCGCTCTGTTCATGCACCTTGTACTTTTACGTTTACGTAGATATTGGCAGCGTTTACGTTTCCGTAGATACTGGCAGGCCTGTAAATGCCAAGGAGAGTAGCTTTGTGCAGTGCTGTTGGTTGCGTTTATTTTGTACATGAGTGCTAGCTAGCTTGCAACACGACCTTTTTTCCAGGGAGTCCCATTGAAGGTATTGCGTCAGAGCGCTAACACTCTCCCTCCGCCGGTATCTATGAAGCACAAATCTTGCTACCCGATGTTGAATCATCTTAATCCTAGTCACTTCTTTATTGGTGTGAAGATTCCATACTGAGCTGCAGTATTCCAGGTGGGATCGGACAAAGGAGATGTAGGCTTGTTGTCTCAGTCTCTGGGAGCATCCTTTTAGGTTTCGTCTGACCAGCCCTAGCATACGCGTACGGTTGGCATTATGGCAGATACTTTCAAAATGTTGATATGAGGCTGCCAGGACATGCTGTTGGTGAGTGGCAGGCCTAAATAAGGGTATCCAGGGACAGGAGACAGAAGAATTCCTCCAAGATTGTATTCTGTATTGATGATGTTATTGTGACGGAGGATGAAGCGCATGGTGTGACATGTCATTTATCAGTGTTTAATTTCATCTGCCAAACATTGATGAAGAGTGTCAATATCTTTCTGAAGAGCGATGGTATCGTTACTGCTATTGATGGTCTGTCATCTGCGAAAAGGCGTAGCTTGGAGGAGATGCCAGAATGGGAAGTAATTGATAAATTATAGAAAGAGGAATAATCCTAGTACTGTCCCTTGTGGCACACCGGATATGACTAGAGCCCAGTTCAAGGCTTTGGCATCAACAACTATACACGTTGAGAAAGTTCTCGGGCGATCCATAGTAGAAGAGATCGAGTCACGGATGCCATAATGCTGGAGTTTGTGAAGGAAAAGCTTGTGGTGGACTCGATCGAAGGCTTTCGAGAAGTCAAGCACTACTGCATCCAGCTACTTATACGGTCATCCAATGACCTTTGGGGTCTTGTGTTGTATATAATAATAAGCTGCGCCTCGCACGACCCGACCAGATCTGAAACCATGTTGTGTATCGACCAGTGCAGTACATTATAGTGGCCCATGATTTGGCTAAAATGATGATGTTCTATCAGCTTACTACAAATGGAGGGGAGATGGAGACTGGACAGAAGTTTGATGGAATACTTCTGTCACACTCAGGGGAGAGGACATTTTAAGTTAGGAATGTTAAGAAGACATACAAAGCTCATTGTATATAAGTCACTCTAAGTCTAAAATGGCATTTGGTTTTCCGTATTAGTCCATAGTATTGAATTATTTTTGTACTTTCCCAGAGTCATCTTAGTTACGAAAGCAAGCGAGCTTTCTTTTAGCAAGCAGCTTCATAAACCTGAAGTTTCATTGTCATGAATTACCGGGTGAATTTTAACAAGTCGCCTCCATCGATCATCGTTTAAAGGAGGCAAGAGAGGCCTTCTGTCATCGTTTTAAATAACTTTCATTAAGCCAGTTCGCTTTTTGATTTATCGTAAGATAAATAGATCTACTGCCATCTCATATAAGTGTAACAGTCATAAATATTCTGCAACTTTCATATTTTATTGTATTATTTTTTTCTATGTTTTGACCCTGTCTGTACTCCATGTTTCCCTCTGTCCATCCCTGTCTGGCATTGCATTCATCTGCCCAGTAACATCTTGACCCTTAACCTGTGTATTTACTGTCCACCACATGTGACCTTGTTTACTTCCTGTCTTTGTCTTATCTCCCCTTATGCAAATACACCCATCCACCCCATGTGCTTATAGTCAGTCCAGAATTGCTCTCCAACAAGGCAACACACTCCATCTCTGGGCCTGTCTACCATTTTGTGTATCCCTTTGTCTTAGAAAACCAGCACTTGCTTTCCATCAACGCATTTCCATCGCTGGATGTCACCGTTTTGTGTTTTCAACGTATTTCTGCTGTTTGTCTGTATGCGTATGTCTACGTCGACAAGTTAAAGCATCATTTAGAACCGGATTAAAGAACAGTGACATTATATATTGTACATCGTTTTCGTCGTGTTTTATAATTTTCTACTGTCGTCAAGTGTCATCAATAATTAGAATTGTAAAACCCCCACGGTCACATGGTCAAACCCTTTTCATCATAATTATGTTTAAGGGAACAGAAAAAACCCAGTCTGCTACATAAGTTTAATATGAGCAATACATGTTCAAAGTCTAGAACATTCAATGCCGCGTGTCTTTTAGTCCAAAACGGAATAAAGTACATTAGGCCTACACAACATTCAGCAAGACACTTTAGTTGTCAGATTTTAATAAGATATAATTTCCTAGTTTGGAAATTTATCATTTTAATTAAATGTCGGATAAAGAGCCAGCTTTTATCGAGTTTCAATCGGAAGCATTTACCGTTTGACATAGAATCATCTACATAATATATTTTGTGAAATAGGACAATATAGGAATTTCAAGTTTAGAAATTCAGTGTTGTTTGTTTTAACAACACATAATCGAATAAGTTTTGCCACGACAGAGATATTGTCGAGCACGGGCCTTTCATTTAGTTTGATTTTCTTTTAAATCAACTACTGCTTAGTTAGCTTACACTTAGTGGCAATGTCGGAAGTTTTTTTTATGAGCAATTTATGATTTGAGACTGGAGGCAGTTACCCTTGATGCCTTCCCGCCTTTTAGAATACAGGTTCAACAGTGGTCAGCTGTTGGATGTTCCGGCGTTTGAGCTATTTCGGGCATGCCACATGAGTCCTCTTTGGTAAACGGACAGAGCAGAATTGTTTGTCATTAGGTTACAAGGCCCGCTTAGCAGCGCTATAAATTGATGCCCTAAAACGACCCGTCACTAAATTTAAATATTCGATATTCCATCCAAGCTGGTTGCTCATGACATAATTCTCGTGTGCAACCAACCGGCTGTATTGAGTAATGTAAAGGCATGAGCGTAGATGTCATTTGCAACATAATGGAAACTTAATACCCATGCAGTTAGCCCCGAATTTAAATATATGCACTAGCCTGGTTATCCTCTCGTAGTATTGATAACAATAGGTTTACAAGAGCGAAAGCGCTTCTAAGCGAGCAATTTATGTCATGTTAATACAGGATGCCTTTCCTAGTAAGATCACATGACCATCTTTCAGTGAGGATGACGAATACCGAGGTAGAGTCCTGTCTTTTAGATTTGACAGATTTGTAATGTCTGTTGGGCCATGGACTTTATATCAGACTGATAAGTCCATGGTTGAGCTAATTATGTTCACATTTGCTCAGAAGCCTATACAAAAAATCCCTCTGGTGAACAGGCATTTTGAGCTAATTCTCGAGGGCCCTATTATAAATCTTCTCTGAAAACACACCATCACTCGTAATAAAAGCCCTCCATCATCGTGTAATAAATCACAGAAATCTCTCCGCAATATTTATGATTAAAACACTCATGCCCGTACCAGCCACCATGATTGAAGTCATTGATTCTGATATTAACGGCCGTTTATATTGACAGATCTCCAAAAAACTACTCCGCCCATTTCCTTTGTAAGGATTTATGTCAATAAAACCAACGAGCGAAAAGTAAATACACCGAATGACCCAGAGTATGGTGAAGTGTGGTATAGGAATGGATTGGAGATACAGACAGGCAATATTTTTCCGAATTTTGTTCCTACAAGCGAAAATGAAACCCTTCCATATTTGGAGATACAGACAGGCAATATTTTAAATTATAACGCCTACATTTTGATGACTAGTGAGATTAAAAACTGAGAAAACCACCCAAAATGGGTTGAGATTTACACTTTCCACGCGGCAATTAGTTATGACATTATACAAAACAGATTTTTCAGAAACATTTCCCAATTTTCAAAGTATACCTCAAGGATAACAGAACCAAGACTAGGTATGTTTGTACTTATTTCAACTAAAATTCTTTCAATGCGTTTCTCATAGTGATTCTAAATAGGGTATTGAAAGTCATTACAATATGGTTTTTTTAAACATTTTGTGAACTTTCGGAATGTCGTCTGCAGACGACTGCCGCGTGGAAAGTGTTAAGGAAGTGACGTGCATGAGGTGGGGTAGGCGGGGTGATGACGTGTGTTCCGGCGGGAATGGTGGTTTTTAGGATCGAGATGGGTGTGATGTGACATGAAATATAAATAAATTCCAGTCAATTTGACATTCAGCAAAGTAGGACTAGGCCCTAATTGGAGGATTGTAATTATTTTTTTTATTTTTTTTATTATTTTTTTTTTAAAGAAAAGAGTTGCATATAGGCTTCCCAAAAAAGTTACTTTGAAAAAGAAAATGAGTAATTAATGATTTTCTTTTCGAGATATGGACGATAATGTAAATTTTTCTCCATAGAGCTGTGTATAAAAGCTCATTTTCTCCACCCCACTGTCTTTTAATACAAGATCCTGCGACATTGTCACTTCTCGAACACGTGCCCTAGGCACCGATGATTGTTTTAAACGATTTAAAGTTTAACATGTTTTTTTATCGAAATGGCAGAATTATAAGGGTTTTATTTTCGCTTGTAGGACAAAATTCGAAGAAAAACTTCTTTTTTAAATATCAAAAATATCAACAAAAAAAACCTCCCCCACCGTAATTCAAGTTATGTTTACTTCCACCCCCCCCCCCCCCCCGTAATTAAAGTTCTGCTTACTTCCATACCCCTCCCGTACTTAAAGTTCCGATTACTTCCACCCTCCCCGCTCTATTCGCCGCCGCTTGACATAAATAATGTTAAAAAGATTTTTAATTCAAGTTCTGTCTTACTCCATACCCCTCCCGTAATTCAAGTTCCGATTACTTTCACCCCCCCCCCCCCCCCCATTTCCACGCTCTATTCGCCGCCGCCGCCGCCGCCGCGTGGAATTGACATAAATAATGTTCAAAAGATTTTAATTCAAGTTCTGCTTACTTCCATACCCCTCCCGTAATTCAAGTTCCGATTACTTTCACCTCCCCCCCCCCTCCCCCCCCCCCCCCCCCCCCCCATTTCCACGCTCTATTCGCCGCCGCGTGTAATTTTTTTTAAAAGTTTTTCTCCGAATTTGTTCCTACAAGCGAAAATGAAACCCTTCCATACTCCATGCCCGTACCAGCCACCATGATTGAAGTCATTGATTCTGATATGTACGGCCGTTTATATTGACAAATCTCCAAAAAACTACTCCGCCCATTTCCTTTGTAAGGATTTATGTCAATAAAACCAACGAGCGAAAAGTAAATACACCGAATGACCCAGAGTATGGTGAAGTGGTATAGGAATGCTCAAAACGGGACGACGCCGAATTTGAAGCGGAGCGTCTATTAAAAGCGGGCGAGTTCAGAGGGGCGGAGCGCTTGAAGGCTAACAGTGGCGAGTTAGGGACAGACCGAGTTGGCTTGATGACTCTATCCTCCTCGCAACGGTAAACAACATGGCGGCGGACAACTAGTAAGTAAGTGCACGCTCGCACTGTTGCATGCATCTCAATCGATTTGTTGGCCCATATACGGTATACCCAACCCATCCATTCAAGCCAGCGGACAACAACGTATGCATCTATAAATATTTGTCATCTTGAAAACCTGGAAAAACTAATGACGGTAAGGTTTTGCTAGGTAAAATTCTAGGTCTAAAAAAATGGAACTAAATCGCCTACATATCATGATCATGTAGCTCAGGAGTCATACTATAGGCTATACCAAGGAGTTATTATGTTAACTATAATAACTCCTTGGCTATACTAAGTATATTACACAGTGTCAGAGTCTTCATCTTTGAAGTTGACACTTATCTGGAAGCAGAAGAAGAAGGATAGCTCTGCCATGTCAGGTTTGTTTGTAATTTGTAGAGCGGTGTCAGAGACGGAGCTACGCCAAAACCACCACAACATTAAATGTTATATTGGTGTCAGATGTGGGATATATTGTTTAGTCTTTAGATAGAGGTGAAGCTACTGCAGACACGCAAGATGAATTAGGCATCTTTTCCAAGTAGCGCTCTCTATCATTGATTTTTACTATGAAAGCAGATTTTCTTGCAGATTTGCATTTTTGATCATAAATCATAAAGATCTTTTATTAAGTTACAGATCGATACGATTCCTAATTACTTCAAAATCATAGTTTGAAAATAGAATTGTACCGAGTGGTACAATCTATTTTTCAAAATTGTACTCTAAATTCACTCTAAAACCATGGTTTTGAGGTTATTAGGAATTGTATCGCTCTGTACAGTAACAGGAAAAGATCACATAATATACCTTTATATATTTTCTTTGAGTTAATTTTCTGCTGTATAAGATTTTGCTTCAGCTTGTTGCAAAAGCCATCACTTCTTGGTAATCCAGGATTTTAGGGCTGTAATAATTTCAGATGATGATCTTCATGGATCTGAATGGCTTATAATACTCCAGCAAAATTAGTATCTGCATCACGCTTGAGTTTGTCATGACCTAATGTTTGATATGGCTGCCCAGATAACACAGATACATCGGGTTTTGGTCGGACCAAACATCCCAGAGACGTCGGCTCAGAGGTCGGCTCATCGGGCTGACGTCGCACTGCGTTGGGCAGACATACGTAGTGGCGTTTAGCCGACATTGACCCGACTTTATGCCGACCTATTTTTTATCATAAAAATATTAAATGAAAAAAGTACAGGAACATATTTCATGTAATTTTATGCATCATATGTTCATTGTATTCCTCTTTCCCAATTTATTTTTGCATGACATTAAAGACTTTTAGATGAACTTACCTTAACTTTACCGGACGGGGAATTGAACCCAGGACCTCTGTATTCTAAGTCTGACGCCAACCCCGATTGCCGATCATTGTTTCAGAGTGTAAATAAACCCACAAATATGGCGCACCATACATGCAAAAGGGATAAATAGAAGACTAAACTATAATAATGGAATTGTACATGTTTTCGGGCTGAATCCAAATTGCTAGAAATGCACAACAACTCAACACTACCCTCGATCACATCCTACATGTACCGTACTGACTCGTGTATAGTCCCACCCTTTTTTACCCCAAAATATACGTAAATTAGGGGGTGGGACTTAAATTGGGTGCCCATGTGTGCATGAAAATTAAAATCTAGATTTTGCAATTTGAACTAACAGATTTTAGTAACAAAACACAAGGAAATACAGGCATTATTTCCTCAACACCTCGCATACTGCTGCTGTTGAGAAGATGGCTGCCATGTGTAACGGGGTCAAATTTTCAAATGTGTTCGAGATCCTACGCCAGTTAAATAGAACGCTACACTTGGTTTTATGCACTCTGCAGGTTATAGCGGGATGATGTGTACTCCCCGACCCTCACGGAGTGCAGGATGATACGGGACCCCTTTTAATACGCACATATAGAATGATCCGTGTCACGTAAGAGAAATTGCACAGGGATAACTCATGCCTACTTTTAATAAAGTTCAATGATGTTTGTGTCCGGCTGAATTACTTAAAGGGGCATTGAGAGATACGTATGGGAGTGCGCCCTCAATTATCCTGGAAATCAGGGTTTTTTTGCATCAAAGTAATACTTAGGCATAACTACCATCTGAAACAGTTTACCAACATTCGCCGTTTATCATATAAAATTTCATGATTTTCTTAGTTTCGATATGATCATATCGAAACTAAGGTGCTGAATTCAGAAGTTATGCTAAGTTTTACACACGGACTTTCGCGGCAAATCTCAACCCGGAAGTGCCGTTATTTGCTTAGTTTGGCATGAAGGCGATGTCGGAATAGTATGATATTTTGAGCTATGAGTGCATTCTTGCGGAAATCGATCAGGAGATGAACATGACCGTAAATCACACTTAACACGCAGGGATCCCATTGATGGTAGACCTTACAAATTCTAGTTTTTACCCATTTCAAGCAGTGTTAGCTGAATATAACCCCTCGAGTATAATCATGAATAATACATTGCAATTCAGTGGTTGAAATTATTTTGGGATGAGTTAAGAATAAGATAAAACTACCTAAAGACAGCTTCCAACATGTAGCAATGCATGGGATGGGAACCTGTGTATATCTGCATTCAATCATGTCAACATAACGTCATCAGGGCCGTACCGCGGCAAGTCAGCAATGGTTGGCTAAGGAAGGTAGCTATCGAAGTCTATGATTTATGTTGCATTACGGATCAGTTGCGCCCAAATTACAATTAACACAATTTACATACGGTACCAAAATGGTGGATTTCGATAAATATATCCCTCTCACTTATAAATCATGTTAATACAAATCGTCGGGGAGAAATATATGTAGATGAAATTGTCTTATATCTCGGGTTGACATCTACCTTCCTTTGCCCGCCCTGACTGACTTACCGTGGTATGGCCCTGATAATGCCATGTTGAAATGATTGAACAAAACTCTGCATGCACAAATAGCCTGCAAACCTGGATTTTTGGGCTCTGAATTTAGATGACGGAATAAGCCGTGTACATCATGAATGATATGATGATAATGTGTATAAAGTGCTACCGATAATTCGCAGAATCGAGCAGAAACCCAGTGCATTGTGGGATAGCACAGTCGGGATACACACGCAGGAATACACACACCATGATTGTCTTACATGTAGATGTATAGCATTTCGGATATTCGGTAAACGGTCACAATGTACCCCTAAAAAGACACCCACTTTCACAATCAACAAACAAACTACTGGGCTTGGAATAATTAAAATTGATCTTTTCATGACAAATCCAATAAATCATATGAGGGTCATTCAATAAGTTCTATCTCCTCACTCATAACAATTTAACATCGCTAATATAAATGTCAGCCTCATGACATTTGTCATTATTATAGCACTGAATCATACATGTTGGTAAACATTTATAGTAAATGATTACTAATATCTCTTTCACTTTTGTTATGATGCGATCAAAGCCAGACGGACACGTAAAATGACACTAAATATAAATACATGTTTTTTTCGTTTTTTCTCCGTATATTGCACGATTAGATATAACAGCGCGATTCAAATACTGAAAATAGAAAACAATGGATGATTTCTGAATATAATACTGTATTATCATATATATATTATAGGCAATATTAACCTTTGTGGGCGCAAATAGTATAATATCAACTCAAATTTACGTCTTTAGCATACTGGAATACTGCTATTCAGTCAAATTTTCATTGTTACAAGTCAAGCCACAGTGATATATACTTTATGAGTTTTCCTTTTGATGCAACCTTTAGAAAAGACAATCAGGTAATCCGTGGTAGAGAATTATCTCTTTGAGAGACTTGAAATCTATCCATTAGGGCTGTATTGAAGATGTTATGAAATGCAAATATGACTTTTGCAGTGATTCCAGGGGGTAAGGTTTACATTAATGGCTGTTCTAGTCTGGTTCTGGCTAATTAGAGGGTCATTTTCCCCAAGAAATTATTCACTTTTATTGTTTATAGTCTGGTCTGTTCAAGAGATATTT
The DNA here is from genome assembly GCA_035610835.1 of Ophiura sarsii. Lineage (NCBI taxonomy): Eukaryota > Metazoa > Echinodermata > Ophiuroidea > Amphilepidida > Ophiuridae > Ophiura > Ophiura sarsii. The sequence continues at coordinate 38,491,716 of CM069444.1, forward strand.
GTAATTTAGAACAGTTTAATTGACCGATTAGGTACGTTTTTGTCTCTTCTGATTCGCCAAATGAATAGCATCAGGAGATATTTTGCTGTTTTTTATCACTTCTGTCGCACTAAATTGACGTTGGTATTTCACTGCATCTCCAGAAAAGTTCAACCAGTATTCAGACCAATTTACTATGAATTCGTAGCTGAGATTCAAAGCTACAGTTGTGGAATATTTCATACGACTGGCTAATATAATAGCAAAGTAATGAGGTAGGAGGTAGAACTTATTGAATGACCCTCGTACTTACTTATGTTTCCACTCCTTACAAGCTGGAGCCTTAATCAGATTGGCAAACTTCTGACTGATATCGTTGTTAGGTCGTCCGTAGGAAGAGACCATATGGCAGCATCCTTCGTGTGTGGTCTGTCTGTGTGTCTGTCTGTGTGGGTGTCTGTGTGTGTGTCAACAATTTGGTATACACTTTTTGTTTTGTCCATTTCTTCTCCATACAATAACCAATTGCAATCAAACTTTGGTCATAGATGCAACATGGAAACCTTCATATGTTAATGAGGTCATAGGTCACATTCCAAGGTCAAAGGTCATCTGAGGTCAAGATGTAAAATTCAGTACACATTTTTAGTATTGTCCATTTCTTTTCCATACAATGACCAATTGCAACCAAACTTCGGTCATAGATGCAACATGGACACCTACATATGTTAATGAGGTCAAAGGTCACATACCAAGGTCAAAGGTCATCTGAGGTCAAGATTGAAAATTTAGTACACACTTTTTGTATTGGCCATTTCTTTTCCATACAATGACCAATTGCAACCAAACCTCGGTGGTCATAGATGCAACATGGAAACCTACATATGTTAATGAGGTCAAAGGTCACATACCAAGGTCAAAGGTCATCTGAGGTCAAGATGTAAGATTTAGTACACACTTTTTGTATTGTCCATTTCTTTTCCATACAATGACCAATTGCAACCAAACTTTGGTCATAGATGCAACATGGAAACCTACATATGTTAATGAGGTCAAAGGTCACATACCAAGGTCAAAGGTCATCTGAGGTCAAGATGTAAGATTTAGTACACACTTTTTGTATTGTCCATTTCTTTTCCATACAATGACCAATTGCAACCAAACTTCGGTCATAGATGCAACATGGAAACCTTCATATGTTAATGAGGTCAAAGGTCACATACCAAGGTCAAAGGTCATCTGAAGTCAAGATTGAAAATTTAGTACACACTTTTTGTATTGGCCATTTCTTTTCCATACAATGACCAATTGCAACCAAACCTCGGTCATAGATGCAACATGGAACCTTCATATGTAAATGAGGTCAAAGGTCACATACAAGGTCAAAGGTCATCTGATGTCAAAATTTAGTGCACACTATTTGTATTGTCCATTTCTTTTCCATACAATGACCAATTGCAACCAAACCTCGGTCATAGATCCAACATGGAAACCTTCATATGTTAATGAGGTCAAAGGTCACATACCAAGGTCAAAGGTCATCTGAGGTTAAGATGTAAAATTGGCTGCATATGTAAAATTGATTACATTTAAACAGATGAAGTACAATTGCAACCAAACTCCCCATATAAACGGACGACCTATTTGGGACCGCTGTCCCTATTTTTTTTATTATGACGACTCACGCCCTCCTTCAGTTTGTCATACACTTTGAGCCATTATTTGGTTTTATGTCCTTTATTGAAGACTTTGGTCTTGTCCCAATTTATAGCATGGTTTGTAGCAGCCACATGTTCCGTAATTGTGTTGTTCTTCAACTGAAGCATTTCTCAATACCGGCGGCGTATAAGACCTAGCCTTTTAAAAATCATCACTTTATGATACTGAAAGGCTTATATTTAATGTAATAATGATCCCACTTCAAAATACACCCCTTAGCAAGAACTGGCACAAAGTGTCTCCTAGATACGGACATGCTTGTCCAAGAGGCTTTTAAAGGTATATTATGTGATCTTTCCAGGGAACGCCCTCAACATCGAAAAAAAAATTGAAAGCAGATTTTCTTGCAGATTTACATTTCTGATCATAAATCATGCATACATTCCAAGTTACAGGGCGATACCATTCTTAATTACTTCAAAATCATGGTTTTAGAGTGAAAATAAACTGTCGGGATCCCGACAGTTTATATTTTTTCACTCTAAATTCACTCTAAAACCATGATTTTGAGGTAATTAGGAATCGTATCGCTCTGTAACTTGGAATGTATGTATGATTTATGATCGGAAATGTAAATCTGCAAGAAAATCTACTTTCTAAAAAAAATCATGAATAGAGGGCGCTCTCTGGAAAAGATCACATAATATGCCTTTAAAGGTTGTGAATATATTTTTGCCATGATTTAAATATGTGCAATTTTTGGGGTGTTTTTTCTCATTTTATTAGCTGTTTTATTGTACATGTATGTAGCATCTGTCGGTCGGGTGTTTTTTTTAAATGTCGGGTGAATTTGCAACAATTTTAGAAATTTTCAAAAAATGTTAACAAAATTGAAAAATTGAACAGGATATTTTTGGTGGCCTAATGGTGGTTTCTCAGAGTTCAGCCATGTGAATACTTTTATACATTTTATACATGAGTGCTTCCCCTAGTTACCATTGAATATAATTAAGCCATAGCTAACTCAGCAATGCTGATAATTAAGATTGGATCGCTTGCTTGTGTTGTCATAGCAACCTATAATATATTGTACAGGTTACAATTGCTTTACTCTGCATTATTATAAGGTGGTTTACAAATGTTCAAACTTGATGGCCCCTTTTTCGGTTTATCCTTGGTGTAAGACATCTCAAAATTAACTTAGCACAAAATCATCTATTGACGGATTAAAAGATTATACACTCTACAGCTTCAATTCCATAATGAGGTCTCGACACTAGCCTAACAAATGAATGTCTTACACCAAGAATATACCCCTTTTGTAGCCTCCATTGCTTGGTTGTAGACTCTTATCAGCCAGATTTATTTCTTAAAATCACTCAATCTCCATTGCCATGTATTTTTGGCAACAAAATACAGGGTGTACCAGAATGAATTATACCTGGAAAGGAGCATTTATTTAGCTATGAATACCATCGTTTCTGGTTTTAAAATCTGTATGATTCTACTATTTACATATATTTTGTTTTCTTACAAAATTTGAATTACAAAAATCAGACTTTTTCTGACAGAAAGTATGGTCATCGAAATTTCGAAAGAATATGGATCAGTCGGGCCCATAGAACAGACTTCTTTCCCTTGGCTATTAATTTATCTCAACAGGTAGTGGTTACTCTATTTTTAAAGGTAAGGTGTTATTTTATGTAGCTCAAAACAATGCTTTACCCAGGGGTAACTTGTAACTCATGTACACAAATGTATTAAAGTTGTATGTATTTATTAGCATTTGTGTGATTACAAGAAATGCCCTCTCAGAATCCACCCTTAACTTTGTTCAGCAAATCATATATTAAAGGCATATTTAAGTGATCTTTTTAGAGCGCCCTCTACTCATGATTTTTTTTAGAAAGTAGATTTTCTTGCAGATTTACATTTCTGATAATAAATCATAAATATTTTCTGTGTTACAGCGCGATACGATTCATAATTACTTCAAAATCATAAGAAAAATAAAGAAGAAAAAAAATTGACCCCAGTGAGATTCGAACTCACACGCAAAAGTTGTCATTAGACCACCGCCTTAGACCCCTGGGCGACAGTGACAGTTCCCGATTATGGTGGCAGAGAATTAACAAATACCAAATACTTATTTGAATGTCGTTATTTCCCAATGACCATAAAATGCTGTCCGAGCCGGGGATAGAATATTTTGAAACGACGTAACCTTACTACCGGGTGGTTCAAAAAAAGTTGACCCAAGTTCTAGGTAACTTTTCAACTACATTTTATAGTTTCAGAGAATTTTTGTTTACTTAGTCTTGATCAGCAGTACGTTTTGAAATTATCCTGAACAAATGGTAAATTTAGCTTGTTTGGTTCTTCAGATATGGTTCATTACAGAGAGCATGCACAAAACTGCCTTGTCCTCGGGAGCGTCATTTATAGAGATAGAATGCACAAAGTGGACTTACCATTGGTCACAAAAATTGTGAAAAAATGAGAAAAAGCAAAAAAACGAGTCATATGGAACATCTGCCTGGTGCATGACATACCTATCTACGTACCTACGTTTCTTTGTTGAATGTGAATGACAAATAAGCACAGAGATTGGGATACTTTGTAATGGCGGGCTTTTCAATTCTGAATCTAGAGCATGCTGTTTTATTGAAGATAAAAACTAAATGACGCTCCCGTGGACAAGTCAGTTTTGTGCATGCTTTCTGTAATGAACCATATCTGAAGAACCAAACAAGCTAAACGCGCCATTTGTTTAGGATAATTTCAAAATCTACTGCTGATCAAGACCAAGTAAACACCAATTCTCTGAAACTATAAATGTGGTTGAAAAAATACTTTGAACTTGGGTCAACTTTTTTTTGAACCACCCGGTACAATACAAAATTGTAAAAATGTAGAAATCCTGGTTTTTATCCTAATTGAGGGCGCAGCCTTCAACACATCTCTTCATGCCCCTTTAAATGAAATGTGACATGACTCTTGGTTTAAGATACGGTGCCCTTAACAAGAGCATGTATGTAAAAGACACCTTACTCTCTGAAATTGGCAATGTTGATACCCGTAGGGCTAGCCCACTTAGCTCCACATGAGCTGGCATAATAAACAATATTTTCCCAGAAATTGATTTAATTTATATTTTGTATTGTATATTTTCAGAATATCACCATCAACCGCCATGACATCTTCACAAGAGAAAACTAAAACAAGACCTGTTTCTAAAGACATCCTGATTGTGTTTAATCATGGGTCATAACCTATGCATTCATTGTACCAACATTAAACAGTAATCGTTTACAGTAATTTGTCATGTGATTCTTATCTAAGTATTGCGCGTGGACACACTGATTGGTGTAAAATAAAACAATGGGTGCTGCTTGTGAGAAAAGCGCTCGCCGAATCCACCAACAGTGTTTCGGCAAATGGGAGGATGACCCTGACGACGAGTGGAAACGTCAGAACGAAGCCGCCAATCAGATACCCATGTACAGATTGGTGTACCTGAGCGGGCTGGGACTGCTGACGATGAAGTATCACAACCGTTCTAGCGACGCGGAGTTCGAGGCATTTCTCAAGCGAGAGGTCGGCCCGTTTGTGTACGACGAAGGACGTGGTCGGGTGATAGAGGAGTGGGACTACATAGGTTATCGCAGGAATGTAACGCAGGATGCAGCCAAGGTAAGTCACTTTAGACACGCACCATGCATTAGATGCTTGGCGGAAATCAATTTGGAAATTGGAAAGCTCCTTGCGGGGAAATTTGGAGGGAAATATTTTACTGATAAGGCAACAACAAAAGTTTGTTTCCAGTAGCAAGCCTGAATTTTAAGTCAAATGCAAAATGCGGTGTTTTTTTGTTGTTGCTCAAATTCATAGTGGAGATTCACTTGAAATGGTTTTATTTAGTAAAACCTGTGGATTTTTTTTACTCTTATATATATATATGCTCGCTAAAATGGGATTTTCGCCGCAGATTTTCACTTCGGTGTTTGCTGTATGAGGCGCCAAAAGTGCCCCCCCCCCTATCCTATGCTAAAATACCTACAACACCCGGAACAAACAACCACATTTACTCCTGAAACCTCATTCAAACCTATATCCTACCTAAATACATTCCTAAAACCATACCTATCAACCCACTTAACCCGCCCCTTAACACTTCATCTAACATATCTGTACTCAACCCAAAGAAACTTTCATACTGGTGGCATAATGTACACCGTACCCCAAACACCCAAGCATTACCCAAACCCAAAACGAAGGCTTATACTTGTATTTTACAATAACTATACTACAGGGTGTGCAAAAGTGTCCCATCCATGAGGGACAAAAATAATTAAAATACACCCCATGTGCGTTGTTTTTTCAAAACAACTGTTGGTAAGCCCTGTTAGTCCTCTATCCAATACACTTTATCCCAATACATGTCACCCTTTAACTTCAGAGATACAATCAATTTAGTAACAAGAGTGCAAATCCCACTTTGGCCACTTTTGGACAGAAATTGGATTTTCAACTGAAAATACTGCCTTTGAGATTCCAATGATGATTTAGGATACATCGATGTATTGTGTAAAATACATGTATCTAATTCCTGTGGTTTGTCATGGATAATATGGATGAAAATATGTTTTTCTACTCAAATTTAACTTACTATCAACATGTAGTAGGTAGACTATTATTGATTCTATTGATTATGTTCAATTACACACTGAATGACGGTTCTAATAAACAAGTTCTCTGCACATGAACACTGGCTAAGGCTGAATTTGACATGCCTGAGTAGATTGGCCATTATTTGATAACAATGCTCCAAAATGGTCAGAAAAAAAATGTATGACAAATTAAGATTGCTGAACATACTCTTTCATGTACATGTACAATGTTTATATTTTTCATGGCCACAAAAATCATGTTCACAAAAATCATGTTTCACATAGGACACTTTCTTTAACACGCCCTGTATTTGTTTTTGTTTTTTTCAAATCATTTCACAGAAAGCAGAATACGACGACATGTCAAAAGACGAGCTGATCTCGGAATTTCGCGACCATCAGAAAGACGCCATCAATCAATTCATACCGCACAAAGCCTGCTGGGATATCAACCAACGAGGAGCTGTGGGCGAGACCATTCTTCATCTATGCTATCTCAACAACACAGACACGCATCGACAGATAGCAAGCCATCTGTTGAAGCTGTACCCCACCATGGTGTATGATATATATGAAGGAGGGGACTATTATGGTAATTCATATTATGTTCATAATTACATATGAGAAGGGCTCACTTTTTCTGACCCTAGTATTTCATCTCCACACCCTCTTCTAATTATACCTCACCAAATGACCACTTAACCCATCACATCCCACCACCATTCATACCCTGCACACCACCCATCACACCACCAATTACACCACCCATCACACCACCCATCACACCACACATCACACCTCACACCATACTCTACTCTACCCCACCCCATCTCCAACACCTGACCCCCACCCAATTGCACTGTCCCAACCCCGGCTAGCATAATACCCCAACCCTAACCCCCACGGGGGGCTCCCTGATCACGGGCTCCCATTGTCAGATCACAGGCTCCCATTGTCTTGTAACCGCCTACTCTAATAAAATACATACTAATCATAGATACCTGCTCTCTTTCTCATTTTCCCATCACCAGGCGAGAGTTCTCTCCACATAGCAATCATCAACAACCACTTGGACGCCGTCAAACTACTCGTCGGCCAGTACGGCGCCGAGCTAGATAGAAGAGCCACAGGGCGCTTCTTCCGACCCACTGACCTCATAGAGAGAAAAGCCGTCACGCTAAAAAAATCCAGCTACGAGGGACCTGCTTACTATGGGGAGTACCCACTGGCTTTTGCCGCTGGCATAGGCAATACTGACATATACGACTACTTGATTGACCAGAGCTATAAAAGCAGACCAGGACAAGGCAAAGCCGATCCCAATGCGCAAGACTCATTTGGCAATACGGTTATCCACATGACCATTATCAAAAATCAAAAGGTAAATATCTGTTTAAATCTCTCTGATTGGACAAACAATTACTGTAAAACCAGAAATGTTCCCGGGTTTAAAATTTCACGAATCAGCAATACTGGCCTAATTCACGGCATGAAAATGTTGCTAATGTAAACTTTGGAGTTACATTGTGTAACTTTGCAATGCACTGCTACAAGGTAGATTGGAAATATTCATGGCATGACATTTTCATGAAGTAAGTGCTCCTCACGAAATTAGCGAAATTTAAATGCACACAAACATTTCTGGTTTTACATTAATAGTACCTGGAAGCTGTTAAAATATAACCACTTCAAAGTAGTCTAAAATAGGCAAGAGAATTTGCAGGGCCCAATTCATGTTCAATCATACAATCTAATGCTTCAAAAAACAGCCAGTTACAAGATCCCTAATAACCATGTCAGTCTAACCCTGAGCGCTACAGTACTCTAACCAGACTGAACAATGCACAATTTAGCATTTACTATAGTTTGATCAGTTCCAAATTGGTGATGCCTCATTACAGCAGCGAATGATACGGAAAGACACAGGCGCACATGAGCGACAACAATCGCACTGTGCATCATGCGTGATGCGTGCTTGGGGTCAAAACCGTGTGCGTGTGGCCATAATCAAGCATGTATTCTTGGATTACTTTTGCGCACGGAGAGACAAATACCAAATATTTCCGTCAATTTAGAACTGATTAAACTATAATTCATGTCAACATTTGTTTACAGGTCATGTTCAATCATGCAATCAAGCACTGTAAAAAACCAGCCAGCTACGAGATTCCAAACCGTGCCGGCCTGACCCCTCTGCAGCTTTCATACCAGCTGGGTCGATTTGAACTGTTTGCCAGTCTTCTGGACCTGACTAGTCAGCCTCAGTGGGCGTATGGAAGTATATCTTATGTGGCCTACCCTCTGAATATGCTGGACTCTATTGGACCTAACGGAGAACCAAGTAAGTGATTGTAGACAGTAACGTTTTAAAAAAGGCGCTACCTCAATACCTCAAGGCATACCTTTGTTTTATAGACTATGCCAAAGCATTTGACTGTTTGAGATATGGTCCTCTCAGGAATGCGCTCAAAGCTCTAGGAGTCCCTGGCCATCGAGGTCTGCTGCTTAAAAACCTCTATGATGGACAATTGGCTCGTGTGCATACTGTTCAAGGAGATGGCGACTGATGCAACCTCCGCCAAGGAGTGTGTGTGCCAAGGCTGCATCCACTCACCTACTCTGTTCAATTTATGAGACATGTCCTAGATGGATGACCTGGCAAATCAGTAGGAGGCTGGCAACTTCACAGCCTAAGATATGCTGATGACACCACACTACTAGTATATAGTCTGGATGAGTTGGGCATCCTACATGTACTTGAAAGGGTAAAACATGAAAGTGAGGGCATAGGTCTCCCGGGGGGGGCACTCAACTTTTTTTTGGGTAGGGGTGTGCCGCCCAGGTTCTCAAAAAGGGGGGCTAAAGAACTGAACTGAGTGGATTTTATGACGAAAAACTTAGGGTCTTAGGAACTGGTTTTTCCAAAAAATAGGTCTTGAGAACTGGCCTATAGTTCAATTTTCGATTTATTTTGGTTTAAGAACGCAACATTTTCGAAAAATTGGGGATTTGGAACACAAAATTGGTGCTTTGGAACGCAAAATTTCGCGATTTTTGAATTTTCAATAAAAATGGGGTCTTAAGAACTGATGCAGGCTCAAAAGGGGGTCATAAGAACTAGCAGCAGAGGGTGAAAAAGGGGGTCTTCAGCGCGGCACATACCTATACCCTTTTCAAATGTCAGTGCCCCCCCCCGGCGGGGGGGGCACTCAACTTTTTTTTGGGTAGGGGTGTGCCGCCCAGGTTCTCAAAAAGGGGGGCTAAAGAACTGAACTGAGTGGATTTTATGACGAAAAACTTAGGGTCTTAGGAACTGGTTTTTCCAAAAAATAGGTCTTGAGAACTGGCCTATAGTTCAATTTTCGATTTATTTTGGTTTAAGAACGCAACATTTTCGAAAAATTGGGGATTTGGAACACAAAATTGGTGCTTTGGAACGCAAAATTTCGCGATTTTTGAATTTTCAATAAAAATGGGGTCTTAAGAACTGATGCAGGCTCAAAAGGGGGTCATAAGAACTAGCAGCAGAGGGTGAAAAAGGGGGTCTTCAGCGCGGCACATACCTATACCCTTTTCAAATGTCAGTGCCCCCCCCCCCCCCCCCCCCCCCCGGCGGGGGGGGGGGGGGGGGGGGGCACTCAACTTTTTTTTGGGTAGGGGTGTGCCGCCCAGGTTCTCAAAAAGGGGGGCTAAAGAACTGAACTGAGTGGATTTTATGACGAAAAACTTAGGGTCTTAGGAACTGTTTTTTCCAAAAAATAGGTCTTGAGAACTGGCCTATAGTTCAATTTTCGATTTATTTTGGTTTAAGAACGCAACATTTTCGAAAAATTGGGGATTTGGAACACAAAATTGGTGCTTTGGAACGCAAAATTTCGCGATTTTTGAATTTTCAATAAAAATGGGGTCTTAAGAACTGATGCAGGCTCAAAAGGGGGTCATAAGAACTAGCAGCAGAGGGTGAAAAAGGGGGTCTTCAGCGCGGCACATACCTATACCCTTTTCAAATGTCAGTGCCCCCCCCGGGATAGGTCTACGTCCCAATGTTGTGAAAACAAAAATGATGGTCATCAGTGATGATAGTAACACAACACCTCTTCTAGTTGATGGCCAAGATGTGGATCAGATCCAACAGTTCAATTTCCTTGGATCTCTCATCACTGAGGAAGGAGGAGGATGTGGTTCAGAAATCAGGCGGCGTTTGGCTATGGCTAAAACTGCAATGACACAGTTATCTAAATATGGGCTGACAGAGGCATAAACCATATCAACCAAAGTACGTTTGGTTCAGGCACTCATCTTCCCTATATCAACCACTGCAAGCTGCAATAAGATCAATGCTTTTGAACACTGTGGCGTTGGTGCAGGTGCTAAATATCAACTGGACCATATAGAGAACCAATGCAAGTGTGCTTCAGGAGGTTGGTGTAAAGACCAAACTACTGGGGCTGATAAACTCCCAAACACTCTCTTACTATGGTCATATCGCCAGACGCCAAGGAAACTGCCTAGAAAAGGTCATTATGTAGGGCAAGATCGAGGGAGCACATAGACCAGGCCGGCCAAAATCAATATGGTTTGACAGAATAAAATCCCTGGTTGGGCAACCTGCTTCTAACATCTACCAACTGGCTGCAGATCGACGCAAATAGTGCTACTTTAAACCATATTTCTCTGTTTCAGTCTGTCCAATGTGTCAGGCTTCAAAACGTTATATCTTGAGAGCCAAATGTCGGTTAATATGGGTTTTTTACCAAATTAAAGCTTGAATTAATCCCTAGAAATACAACAACAAAAAATGAAAATGGATTTGAGTCGACATCAGACCCAATTCTCTTGATTGCATCACATATGTTTTGTTCTACCAATTAATCCAAATTTCTTAAGCCATCTTGTAGTTTTGTGTTCTGCCTTGGCAATATTTATTTTCCAAACTTAAATATTTCGATGTCTTAAACAATTCAGAAAAAATGTTATAAAAATATCAGGTTTAAAAAATGGATTTTATTCCCTTTCTTTTCCTCCAGACACTGACTCACATTTGTGACGTTACTTTATAGCTTGTGGCTAATAACAGTTAACTAAATCGTATACAAAAATCCAACTGACTGACCCCACTGTTTTGTACCACTTCTATCAATAAACAATTTCTATTTTTGATGTGGGCATTGTTTCTTCTTTCTACAGACCATAATTCAGCCTTGAGAACAATTGTGCGGAATGAGTCATTGCAACATCTAAAGATGTTGGAGGATAAAGTCATAAAAGATTTGCTTCATAAGAAATGGCAACACTATTCAAAGGTAAGTGAGGCCATGGCCATTGTAAGACCTATTTTAATTGGGTAAAGTATAGATTCGTTTATCCAATAAGCAATAAGAGACTCGGCCAATCGCAGTAAGATGTTGGAAGATAAAGTTATAAAAGATTTGCTTCATAAAAAATGGCGACACTATTCATATACTACAAAGGTAAGCGAGGCCATGATCTTGCTAGAATTGTTTTGATTGGTTAAAAGGAGAGTGTTAATTTATTCATTAAGCCAATCAGAGACTCAGTCAATTACAGACATTATAAGATGTTGGGAGACAGTATTGTAAAAGAATTGTTTCAAAAAACGGTGAGGTAGCGCAGCTAGGCCATTGTAAAACCTATTTTAATTGGGTAAAGAGCACTAATTGGTTTTGCCAATCGCCAATCAGCTACAATTCAGCCAATAAGAAATATAAAAAGATGTTGAAAGATAAAGTCATCAATGATTTGCTTTGTAAAAATGGCAACAGTATTCAAAGGTATGAAAAGGGAAGGAAGTGTGGTTTTGGGAATAAATCTACCAACCCCTGCTGGGGTCATGAATAGTATGGAATTCCACCTCTGTCTGTTTCATCAAGTGAGTTTGCATCAGCCCACTTTGGTTGCGCAATAATAGTAGGCAAGCATGGTCTACTGGTGTGAAGCAGTTGTAGTGATTTGTAGCGCCTATAATCATGATCGTATTAGTTGGAACACCCTGATAATAATACACTTAAAATTTGTCCCTGCTTCCGCTAAATATAAGCTGTTGAAAATGGCTGTCTTTGGCAGAAAGCGTGACGCCTTTGCTTGTCCTGAATAACTCCGCCACCCTTAACCCTACCCCACTGACCAATGTTGACACCTAAGATCCCATAACCCAAAAAAACATGTTTCAACGTTGAACCAGGGGAAGACAGGTTTTTATTGACACATACAAGTGTTTCAGCAATATTGACCAGGATTGTATGACGGTTAGGGTTAACAAGACAAATAAAAAATGTTTAATTGATACAAAAGACTTGCAGTATGGGTGAAATAACATATTCATGGTTTGACTTATCTTTTGCAGGCCCAATTTTTTTACAAGTTCTTCTGGGCGATGATCCACCTATGCTTGCTCTCCATTGCTGTGTACTTGAGACCAGAGAATGACTTACTCAACACATCCGGCACAAGAAATAAGGTCAGTTTTTTGTTTGGTTTTTCTTTTCCTAAGTCACTGTATTTAAAGGTCATGTTTGCTAAAAACAGGACAAAAGAGGTCATTTGGCAGATGCATGTCATCAGTGAACACAGTTTTGAGATTAAGGCCAATAATGCTGGTGAAATAAAACTGAAATACTGGAAAAACAGACAGCTCGAACTTTGAATCATAACTTGTGATTTGAAAGTCCAATTTACTTAATGAGGCATCATTTTAAAGCTTAGAATGTGCTCTTTCAAACTATACTATAACTCAGATTGGGAAATAGTGTACTTTAGGTCCCACGGGTGTTCAAGTCTTTGATAGAATAAAACGCATCATTTGGATATTATAGGATCATTTATTTGAACATGCAGTTGATGCATATCTGGGACATAAAGTACACTTTATCCTTCAGGTTTGTCTTGCCTCCAATTATATCCTTTATTTATATGACTGGTCACATAATTATGTGAACATGTTCAACATTCTCATAAAATTTGGTTAAATCTGAGCATATATCAGGTTTACTTACTAAATTTTCTAGGACAGCTACAATGTTAAAAAATATAATTGTTTGAACACTTTGTAGGTGTAATGTAAAGTGTTCCCCTTCTTTCCCCTGATCAATGTTGAATCCCACAATTTGTCCTCCATCAGCGGCCTCACATCGGTGGGGAAAGGGGAGGGGATGAGGAAAGGGAGTCTTCATGCTACCATAAACAAGTTTCTATTTTCATGTGACTCAAATAATGTGCATGTTTTGATACAAACAGCATGGCAATTAGTGTCAGTGTTCGAACACATCTTTTCTAAGATTGTAGTATCCTTGGATATACGTAGAACCACCAATTGCACATCCCTAGCCAAATCAAATTTCAGCCTACCCCTTCTATCAACCTCAAAGATTACAAAGGTTTATTAAAACGCTATTTTAAGGCTAACAGGAATAGTAAAATGAGTAAAACTAAAGGTGCTACAAAATCATACCGACAAGATAAGCTTTAGAGAAACAATGGCTCTCACTTTTTTTCTAAAAAGAAGGAAAGGCCAGTCTCTAATTTCTTCCACATTTGGTGACAAAAATGTTTGACAATTTGTTCGTTTGTTTTTAATTTTAATATATTTTAAATAATTTCACACAAAATTCAGTAAATTTAAAGAAATGTTTTGGTTTTCAACATTAAAAAAATATCCTTGATTATCAAATTCTTGATCAGTCAAGCGTCTTTTATCACAATTCAACCAAATATTGTGTTTATTGTAATTGTCTTTTTGATCACAGATACGTCTATTTACTGAAGGATGTGTCATCTTGGGGTGCTTTGCAAAGGCATGCACTGAAATATGGGAAATCGTTTCCACCGGTTCTCTCAAGGAATACTTGAAAAGTTTGGTAAGTTAGCCCTGGTTTCTTCCCTACCCAACCTTAACCCCACTTTTTTCCCTACCCTTAACCCCTTCCAATAAAAATGCTTATAGGTTTTGACCAAATCTTACTATAATTCACCGTATGTTGTATGTGTGTATGTATCCATAAAGGCTCTCTCATTTTACGTCTAAACGCCGTGAACTTTGCACTGATGAAAGATGATTATAATGTGAGTGTTATAAGCTATAAATGGCTGAAAACCGTACAGAATTGACCGAGATATGAGTAAAAAACCATGAAAATCCATGGATACGGGCCATGTTTGTTTTGTTTATCTTCATGCGTATTGCAACCATGCATTCGGCGCCTAACACATAACGCGCCGTTGTGCGCCGTGCAAAATAAACGCTCACACGCACACCCACGCACGCGAGCGGGCAAATATTGGAGAAATACGCTGCGCTATAACACGGGAGTTAGTTGATTTAGGCCTTGAATATTTATAAGCACAGGGCGGGCGGTAGGGGCGGGGCGGGGACGGCGGCGGGCAAGAGACGGCAGGGGAAGGCCCCGGGGAGGGGGGGCGGGGGCGAGGGGAGGCCATGAAGTAATGAGGTTTGGGAGGCAAGAGGTTACTGAAGAACGCTACGGGAGTTGGTTAATTTAGGCCTTGAAGGTTTAGATCGCACAGTACGGGGCGGGCGGGCGAGGGGAGGCCACGAAGTAATGAAGTTTGGGAGGCAGGGAGTTAATGAAGAAATGTGATACTAAAGTGCGTAACACTAACAGGCAGGGAGAGTCACGAAGTGGAAGGAAATAGTGTGGTTAAAAGTATAAACCAGGGGATACAGCTTGGGGAGATGGTTAGGGTTTAGGCCTTGGGTGTTGAGATAACCACGGTGTGGGGGCGGCAATTTCAGGTAAGGAAATAGGCCTATGCATTATATGTATTCTTACCAATTTCGAGACAAATTTTCGTATAGCTACTTATGTGTTATTTCACCGGGGTTCTGTCTGATAGGCGCTACTTACTAGCGGGAGCCCGTTCGAAGAACGGGCGTCTCGCTAGTCTAAATAATAATACAAACATCAAATTATTAGGGATAAATTATGTTTCAGGGTAAATCTACAGGGTGTCCCAGTCAGTCGTTCACGTGACCACTTAAAGGTAGATGTTCCGATTTTCAACTTGAAGTTTTCTATTCTACATGAAAGGTCATCCTTAAAAAAGTTGTGTTCCAAAGTTTGAGTTGCATAGCTCTAATGGTTCTTATTTTAGACGCACAAGATGCTGTGAACTGTACCCATTGAGTAGTACACAAACTATATCGGTGGTTACCACCATTCGCGGTAATTCGACGTTATTTCATCGATTTCTCCGTAATTACACCGATTTAGCTAGCTGTCAAATTTCAGTATGATGATGAGAAAAATACGAGCTTCCATCTGATATGAAAATCTCCGTATGTTTGAAATAATTCTGTGTTACGAAAATGTGATCGGGTCATCTACCTTTAAGTGGATATAGGTGCTTTCAGTTATGCGGATCCTGTAGATTCTTGTAGTTAATTCTGTTGCATTAGATGCTCGCTCGATCAATCTGAGATCAAAAGGTCTGTTAACGTTAGTGAATGATGATCGAAATGATAGAAACCAGAAAACTTGACATAAAAGTTGTCTACCCCTAGCTCGTCTTACTTAATATGGGGACTGTGTGACTTCCACCAGAAATTGTGCAGATTTACTTTCACAGTGAAAGCTTTTTGTGTGCAGTAACGACTGACTGAATATGCTTTATAAACACAAATCAGTTGCATGGTTCAGTGCACACAGTAACCCCCTGAGAACTACCGGCCGATTGGTTAAAAAGATGGATACATTATTTATTGCACCAATGAGAGACATTGTTAGAATAATTGTATCCCTGATAAAGATGGGAGTGAAACATTTTACAAGCTGCATTTTAATTGGCTATTCATATGAGTACATCTTGTAATAAACCAATCGTAACCACTGTAAGATAGACAGGTAGACCCCAGGGGGTTTTAAGGTTCAAAGAGCTGTTTCAATCTGTGCACAATTTTTTGATTCACCTTCTGATACACATGTGATTTACATGTCTAATCATACGTTCTTTTGCAGTACGAATTCCCCTTCAAAGCGCTCTTCATGATTGGACTTATATTGCTGTTTGTGTGTGTTCCCTGTCGTTTTGCTGGCTTGCAGCAACTGGAGGATTCTCTGGTGATTATGAGCCTACCTTTATCCTGGTCCTATATGTTCTTCTTTTATAGGTGAGTTATATTGAAATTACTAATGTTTGATGAATAAAATATAAAATATGGATATCGTTGATGTTATTTATCAAAACCTCATACGGGTGTGGTCATAAATACTTTGGTGGGTGAGGGGATAGAAAAGTACAAGTCTGAGACATCTCTTTTTACCCCCCCCCCAAAAAAAAAAACAACAACAACAAACAAACAAACAATAACAACAACAAAAAAACCAGTTAAAACAAATTCTTGATCCCCCTTTTTGGAAGTACCCGCGGGCAATAGTGGGGCCTTCGGTGGAAGCTCAAATCAAAAATGATTTAACTGCTATTTTGACCCTTTGTATTCACCTGTTAACAAATCTGATCCCCCTGTATTTTCCAACCCCCCTCCCACAAAGATATTTATGAACACTCCCTAAGTCTCAAAAAAATATGTTGTTAGAGTTAACCTATCTATAGTCGCCGTCATAATGTTATGGACACAATTCAATCACACTCTCTCACACGCTGTAGCTGTTTTCAGTGCGCGCCTAGAATGCACATATTTGTTACGCATTGAAAATCACCTCAGGTTCATGCAGCATACGCTTGCGTATTTGGAATTGTATCCAAACAATTATAGTGGCAACTTATATGGGTTCAGCGACAGCAATAGGAAGTGAACCGGTGACCCAATGAGCAAGGTCTTAGCCAGAGACCCGTCCACTGTCATCTGGACGGGCAGATTACTCCCAGGACGGGCAGATTACTCCCAGGACGGGCAGATTACTCCCAGGACGGGCAGATTACTCCCAGGACGGGCAGATTACTCCCAGGACGGGCAGATTACTCCCAGGATGGGCAGATTACTCCCAGGATGGGCAGATTACTCACAGGACAGGCAGATTACTCACAGGATGGGCAGATTACTCACAGGACAGGCAGATTACTCACAGGACAGGCAGATTACTCCCAGGATGGGCAGATTACTCCCAGGATGGGCAGATTACTCCCAGGATGGGCAGATTACTCCCAGGACGGGCAGATTACTCCCAGGACAGGCAGATTACTCCCAGGACGGGCAGATTACTCCCAGGACGGGCAGATTACTCCCAGGACGGGCAGGTTACTCCCAGGATGGGCAGATTACTCCCAGGATGGGCAGATTACTCCCAGGATGGGCAGATTACTCACAGGACAGGCAGATTACTCACAGGACGGGCAGATTACTCCCAGGACGGGCAGATTACTCCCAGGATGGGCAGATTACTCCCAGGACGGGCAGATTACTCCCAGGACAGGCAGATTACTCCCAGGACGGGCAGATTACTCCCAGGACGGTCAGATTACTCCCAGGACGGGCAGATTACTCCCAGGACGGGCAGATTACTCCCAGGATGGGCAGATTACTCACAGGACAGGCAGATTACTCACAGGACAGGCAGATTACTCCCAGGATGGGCAGATTACTCCCAGGATGGGCAGATTACTCCCAGGATGGGCAGATTACTCCCAGGACAGGCGGATTACTCCCAGGATGGGCAGATTACTCCCAGGATGGGCAGATTACTCACAGGACAGGCAGATTACTCACAGGACGGGCAGATTACTCACAGGACAGGCAGATTACTCCCAGGATGGGCAGATTACTCCCAGGACGGGCAGATTACTCCCTGGACGGGCAGATTACTCCCAGGATGGGCAGATTACTCCCAGGATGGGCAGATTACTCACAGGACAGGCAGATTACTCCCAGGATGGGCAGATTACTCACAGGACAGGCAGATTACTCCCAGGATGGGCAGATTACTCCCAGGACGGGCAGATTACTCCCTGGACGGGCAGATTACTCCCAGGATGGGCAGATTACTCCCAGGATGGGCAGATTACTCACAGGACAGGCAGATTACTCCCAGGATGGGCAGATTACTCACAGGACAGGCAGATTACTCACAGGACAGGCAGATTACTCCCAGGATGGGCAGATTACTCCCAGGATGGGCAGATTACTCCCAGGATGGGCAGATTACTCCCAGGACAGGCGGATTACTCCCAGGATGGGCAGATTACTCCCAGGATGGGCAGATTACTCACAGGACAGGCAGATTAGTCCCAGGATGGGAAGATTACTCCCAGGACGGGCAGATTACTCCCAAGATGGGCAGATTACTCCCAGGACAGGCAGATTACTCCCAGGACAGGCAGATTGCTCCCAGGATGGGCAGATTACTCCCAGGACGAGCAGATTGCTCCTAGAACATGCAGATTACTCCAAGGACGGGCAGATTACTCCCAGGACGGGCAAAATTAAGGGATTTAACAGATGTGATATTCTAAAAAAAAATTGTTGTAAGAGTTTAGTGAGCTTAACTGACAAATCAAGGCTAAATCAGCACATATTTGAACCTAGTGACCCCATCGTGGTTGCAAACAGGTTGATAGATCCTGGACAGGTTATTCTGATGTGTTCTGATGAATTAGACGACCAGTTGCTGAACTAAGATAGGTGAGTGTGAACAAATGAAATGTTGCTATATATCTCTGTTCATTGTTTTCTTGCAGGGGTATGAGGCGCTTGGGACCGTTGATTGTCATGATAGGGAAGATGTTGGCTGGAGACCTGATGAGATTCAGTATTATTTATAGCATATTTCTATTTACATTTGCACAAGGTGAGTTTACTTTTCTCTTTTTATATAACAAGTCTAACTTATTGTTGAAAAGATTCATCAGGATTGGTGATATATGAGAGAAAGGTTCATCGTATCTAATCCAATTTCCACTTACTTTTTATTTTGGACATTTAAGCAAACACTGTTGCCTTTATCAACACATGACAGGTAGTGAGTGGTTAACTACTATTATATAACGCATGAAAATATCAAGCCATCTGATTGGTGAATACTACACCAGATAACACAAAATAGTTTGGTCCATTTCATGCTTGACGACACTTCCTGGTCTTTTTTTGTCTTTCAAAAAGTACTATTGACCGGGCGGTCAATATGACTGGGTGGTCAATAGTACTTTTTGAAAGACAAAAATTGCCCTACCTCAACGATTTTGCCATAATGGCATGGAGGATCGACTCGCCTGTAAGATCTTTTTCATGTTTAATTTGATCAAAATCATACCAAAATATTGTCATGCATTATATAAAACAAATATTGACTGCTCTTTATTCGTGAAATGGGGTGAACTATTGCCCCAAGGGGATCTGGAGACTGTTGGCCTACTATTTTCCCGAAGCCGAAGGCTGAGGGAAAATAGTAGGGTAAGCCTACGGTCTCCAGATCACCTTGGGGCAATAGTTCACCCCATTTCCTTCATTAACAGTCCATATTCGTATACCATCGACACTAGGTGGATGCGAAGCGATGACTGGTAGAGCGTTCGTCTCAACACGGAGAGGTTGTGGGTTGGAGCCCCGGTGGCGGCGCCGCTCTTTTTGTCCGCGTTTTTTGTCGTTGAAAAAGATTCCCTTGGAAAATGTGGGTAAGAGGTTAGGGTTAAACTGTGATGGGATACAGGGTGAGTCAAAATATTCAGGTCCCAATTTTACCCATTTTTTAAACAAGTTAATATGCAAAGTGTAATATGTTTATTGATTTGCACAGTAAGAATGCATCGTTAGCTATAAAGTGGTTATTCCTAAGGGGAGATATGTGCATTTTTCCAAATTCTGTGAAATTTAATTTGTTCCAACTTCCAAGTTACCACTGTGAATGCAAAAGTTTAAATCACACATTTTTAATATGTCAATCAATGGCGTGTTAGTATTCACAATGCCTTCAATGGAAAATGGGGGTATATTTGGAACACTTTGGATTTCGCGCTTTTTCATTAATATGTTGTAATTGTTTCACCAAGTATGAAGAAGTATTTGTACTCATATAAACAACGAAGAAATCTGCCCATTTCTAACAGGAAGTATTTTTCCTGATTTTCTAAAAACGGGACCTGAATATTTTGACTCACCCTGTAGATGCATAGTTGTAAAATCTGAGGAATTGGACTCCTTCATTTCCCTCCTATTTCATTTAAATAAGGTTGAGGGGATGAGAGGGGTGAAACCTGTTCTACTGGTCCACCCTTGTTTTGGGGGGCAGTTTTGAAATTTTGCAAAATATTCATAAAAATTAAAATGTTCACACACATTTTGGAGGGGGGAAAAACGGCTGACCCTACCTGAGAGGTCTGCATGCCTGTAGAACGAGCCTGATTGAGATTAATATTTTAAACTAATATTGTAGAGCTTTTGCAACCTTTTATACAATTGTTTGCCTTTCATTGTGTCCACAGTATTCAACTTTTTATACAAAGATGCAGACCAAACATTGGTAGATGACTTTGAGACATGGCGAGGCTCCATCATGACAGTGTTTTTACTCACAGTCGGAGAATTTGATGTAGGTATATCATTACACAAAAAGGCACATTTTGTACATAAAATGTGACATATCATTATGGCTTTTCTGTCAAAACCTCCATCCGGTCCTTCAGCATGTATAAAGTAATATTTCCTATATATAACCTTTGTACAATCTTTTCTAAACATGTTTAAGGGCCAACACACATCTATTAAAACTTTGTAAGTGCTCATGCCCCTGAACATGTATAAAGCAACACTTCTTATGCATAACCGTTGGGCAGTTTTACTTTATACATACTGAAGGGCTGGAAAAACAAAGATGTAGATGACTTTGAGGCATGGCATGGCTCCATCATGGCAGTGTTTTACTCACAATGGGAGAATTTGATGCACTTATCTTTTTGGGGGGGGGACTCATTTGGTATATATCTGTGCTGCTTCATTGGGTTACTGTTTTGCAACATTTATCTAAACATGATGTATGCTTTGTGTTGGAAAACCCTAAACATTGGTCCCAAATCGCAAAAAATATCAAAACAAACACTCCCAAATCACAATTGATTTTTTTGGTTAAAACACCCCTGAAATTAGGTCAGGAATTCAAACCTCCAGCGGCACCCTGTCAAATATAATTTTAGTACCTGGGGTATCATTATCATGTCAATAGTCGACATTATAATGCTTCAGACATAATTCCAAACAAGCAAGCATATGCTGCGTAAACTCGGAAGTGATTTTCCACACTTTATTCTAATGATGCACAGAAATTTAGTCAATCACCG
Organism: Ophiura sarsii; assembly: GCA_035610835.1. Lineage (NCBI taxonomy): Eukaryota > Metazoa > Echinodermata > Ophiuroidea > Amphilepidida > Ophiuridae > Ophiura > Ophiura sarsii. The sequence continues at coordinate 38,513,285 of CM069444.1, forward strand.
ATGTCAAATTTTATGGGTGGCCACTATATTTGACGGATATTTATATATATAACTAATTCACACTGTCATATTTCCTATGCAGGCCGTAACATTCAAGTTTTCACGTCTACCCTGGGTCGGTCATATAGTCTATATTATATTCCTGTTACTGGTTCCTGTATTGATGCTCAGCATGCTGATAGCCATGATGGGTAGGACCTATGAACTTATCGAGGAAAGATCACTTATGCAATGGAACAGACAGGTAACTATTTAGAGTGTACTCGATGCAAATTAGGCAAGTCCCATCATCCTGATATTAAGTTGTAAGAAACCAAATATACTACATTTTGATTTGAAATTATAAAGTTTTGCATAATGCACATCATGCATTTACCAAATTAAAGGATAATCTTGTGCTTGTGATCACTTCATGACAGTTGAAAACAGTTTTACAATGTTTTGTCAACTTTTTTACCCATTTATCTTACTATAAATCTGAAAACGGTGTGTGTTTGTTTGTGTGTGGGGGTGTGTGTTTGTTATCCTTATTTCTCCGTAAGTTGAGATCAAAGTGGCGCCTAATTTGCATGAAAGATAGAGGAAATAACGGGAAGGGTGTTAAAGTTTATTTCAGTAAATTTGGTTAACAATTGGCTCCAAAAACAGCAAAAAACCTCTCAGATTTGGCTCATAAATGCCACTAGAATTGAACAACATTGTGTGTTGCGCGTACTACCGCGTAATCATACCGTGGTAACGCATCACGTGCATGTTTGGGCAAGGGCTCACTGCCGCGGCACACGCAGTCCTACACTTGGCGCAGAAGCCACACGGGAAATGGTTATAGGCCTGTTGGTAGGGTATTTGGTGTCATGTTGGGGGGGGCAGTGTAAAACCACGGGAAATGGTTTTTAGGATAGGCCTAGGGTTATAATGGTACAAGTAGCGTTTTGCGGGGGGTTAATGAAGCAACCCGATTTAGTTAGTTGACATAATTAACCATTACCACAAAGGTCAATTGATACCATAAAAAGTACAAAATCAATGTATCAAACACCAAAAGTGTTTACCTTTTTTTAAATACTTTTGTCTCATTTGTTCCTTACCTTTTCTTCCCCTATTCCAGTGGGCCTTGCTTGTTTTGAACATGGAGAGATCGATCAACAAGAGCGCACTCGCAAGGCACCAGCGCAATTATTCTCATGAAATCCAGATTCCATGGTCGGTAGCGATCAAGAAAGGTCTGGCGCCGGCTCCCATAGTGCAGGTGGATGCTGATGAAACAGGAAGAGACGCCAGTCATCAACTCAGGTAGGCAGTATAAACTTTGTGTAGTGAGGGGACAAAGTCACCCTGTTCTACAGGCAAATGGACCTCTTAGGTAGGTTTTGTCAGTCAGGCGGGTTTTTGTTTTCAAAAAAAAAAAAAAAAATATTTGGTGAATATTCAACAACAAAATAGAAATTTTAAATATGAATATTGCAAAAATGTGCAAAAATTTACAAACCATTTCAATTATTTCTTTAATTTTTAAATTTGTTTAAAACAACATAATAAAAAAATAAATATTGAAGAAAATAATAAAATGGGTCGGAAGGGACGGTAACAGGTTTTGTTGTTTTCATCGCCTAATGGCCTATGTTCTTTCTTTTCTTCTTTTCTTCTTTCATTTGTTTGTTCATTCAGTTGTTCTTTCGTTTCATTCTTTCATTTATTTGTTTTCCAGCTTTCATTCCGATGATAACAAACTAATTCAGTCCTGTTGGGACCAAGCTTAAATAAGCACTCAAGTGCAAATAAGAAAAAACAATTGATGATGCCAAAACAGTTAGTCTAAAAGATTAAGGAGAGTCCAAGGTGGGTTTGGCTTATATTGAGAAAGAAAATCATTTATCGACAAGGAACGCCTTTTCTACGATCTTCAATTTAGAGTAATGCTGGGTGATATCTTGTTTGAAAACATTGACTAGACCCAAATCCTCAATTATTTTTACCCTTGTTATATCTTGCCACAGGGACTTACTATCTCAGAAAGCAAAATGTGAGCGGAGGGATTCGGCCACCATCCCTCTCGTCAAAGTGGACAGTTCCAAATCACCGTCAGGTGACAGAGAACATGGCCGCCATAACCGTGGCAACAAATCATCACGACTCCCAACTTCAGCAGCTAGTAGTGGCACGAACAAAGACGATGACATGTTCAGAGTGAGAGCATTGCTGGTGATTAAACAGTTACCGAAGAGTCGGGCAACGATGAAGAAGGAAATCAGACAGAAATGGAAGGTAAAGACAACGGGATAAAAATGCCTATTCAATGGGGCCAACCATAGGACCAAAATCAAAATATTTTGAACATTTAAAAAAAAATATTCTCAGGAATTTGAAAAAGAAAAAAGAAACCAATGCAAGAAACCAATATTCTATTACTTTTGAACACATAATTTTCCATTAATTCAAGTTTTGAAAACAAAAACAAACACATTTAAATATAGCACAATTATTATTATTATTATTATCATTATTATACAAGGCATTTATAAAGCGCTCTTACACAATGAGGTACCACAGCGCTTTACAGAATAAAATACATATAGAATTAAATACATACACGGTAAAAGGTAAAAATACATATGGTAAAAGTACATACACAATATAATTTAAAACAGGTTAATGAGAAAAACAACCAAACAGATTACAAATTACACAAGAAAAGATGTGTTTTAATAGTTTCTGAACTGGGTAACAGAAGAAGCATGACGGATATTATGTGGGAGCTTGTTCCAGAGCATAGGAGCGGCGGCAGAGAAACCTTTACTTGCGGAAACAAGGCGTGTTTTAAGTAAACTAAGAAGTCTAGTGTCAGAGCTCGAGCGAAGCCCACTCCTGCCAAACAAGTTTTACAACAAACATTGAATTTCCTTGTTTCTTTGTTGAAGTTTTTAAATTGTATGTGCATTTGACATTGCGTTCTACCTCCATAACATGATTTGATTGTTTTCATTTCTTTGTAAAACAGTGGGCCTGCAGAGTGGTAATCCGAAAGAAGGGTATGCTGAACAAACCAAAGAACGCTTTATCTGTGTTCGACACTTACCAGAAGGACAAGACAGTATTGTTGTCAACTCGTGATAGTCCCAGACCTCATACACAACAAACTGGCAACACTACTAACGTGCAAGGGAGGATTGAACCAAGTATTCTCCATTATGTACATCCTGGCGCACACGGCGCACATCAGGGTCGTTCTCATGACAGTAGATCCAGCGGACACGATTCATCATCAAAGACATCACGGAAGAAACGGCAGGGCTCGGCGAGACGGAGCAAAAAAGGTGACCGGGATGATAGAAGTACGTCTACACCAACTCAAGTTCGCATAGGACATTTGGAAGACACATCCTTGGCCGGGTATCCTAGTTTGTGGGCGACAAGCGGACATATGCCAAATTCAACAGCTTTGTCAGCTGGCAGACCTAAAGGAGGAAGCTTATTTCCTCCTTCACCGATCATGCCACGCTTTAGAAATGTCATTCAACAATCAAAACTATCTGAGAGCGGCCTAGCACCATCAAGTGCAATGTCAAAGACTCTCCCGCCATCATTTACCGAGGCGGCAGAGCTACCGCCCTTGAGGACAAGTCCTCGTCCCGTTACTGAATTTGAAATGTCAACGGGTAAGTTGAAAAGTAAAAAGAGGAAGTCAAAAAAGCGGAAAGATTCTCGTCAGCAAGTTGCGAGTATATCAGGAAGTCATTCTGAAGCGGATTGCTGAACCTTGATATCAGGGGCATAATGATGCTTTATTACCAAGTAATATTCTGATGCAGATTGATGAAAACTGAAATCAATTGCTCTTTGCACGGATCCGCCATTTGCGAGGAGAGCCTTACCGCATTGAATGGGACTGTTTCATAATTAGTGTGAAATGATGCAATACTTTAATTCATTCTGATCCCAGTTCAAGGCTATCTTGCAAAAGGTGCATCTGTGCAATGAGCGAATAGGTGTAAAGAAACTAGGGGCAAAAAGTCAAGAATCAGGTTATACCGGGAAGGGTCTCTGATGAAAAGGAATGGTTTGAAAAGTTATAAGTCTGCATTTAAGTGATCTATTTGCTGACTTTTTAAACTATAGTCTTAAGCTAATAGCCATTATACAATTCCAAAACAGAGAGGTTGTAACTTATTATTGAATACTTTATTTATTATGCAATATTAAGTCTTGTTACGGGTTCAAACTAAACTGCCAAATGTGCTTTTTTATTTGTTTCTAGTTCTAAGATTGCATTTACTTATAGTGACATTTGCCCCAAAATAATGTAAAGATGGAAAAAAAATTAATGCTTTTTTCAGTTTTTTAAAATCATTTGAGTTCCTTTGTTACATATGTCTTAATGCAAAAATAGTTTTGTAACAAAAAATAACTTTCTTTGAAATAATGGCTGGAAAGTAAATAGATTTTCCATTGTTAAATTGTTAAAACAAATGGCTTCAAAAACAAAATACATGCAACAAATAGACAAATACAAATATGTAGTAAATATATGTATGTATGTTCACAGTAATTAATAACCATTGTTAACAATGCAATAAGAATATTGAGCAATAACGTAGTGTGTCTTTCTTTTGTATTATAATAATAACATGTATATGATTATGATTGTAGGGCGCTTTCTGTCAGACGACAGCAGCCAAATTATTCACTCTGATGCAAAATCACATCTGGAAGTATGTGTAGAGGCTGATCATTGTATTTGAAGAACACAGAAAAACATGAAAAATATTACTTAAAATTATATTGATTTTCGATAAGCAGAGGTGTCACGGGTCCTGACTGCGTATTAATTAACCGTAAACAACATTTGGCTATACGGAGAAACCTTTATACACTATACACGGTATAGTACACTGTACATGTACATATACACCAATCAGTCTCATCATGTATGTATACACTTTTTATTCCGTCACATGGTATTTATTTAAGTATTACCAAAAATAATCAACCTCTACCAGATCGGTTTGCATAGCTCAGTGGATTAGAACCTCGCTTGTGGTGCAGAAATTTATAGGTTCGAATCCTTGGCCAACCTCTCTTTATTGTCATTAAAGTAGGAGTGATAGTAGGTTGAAAAAACTGAAGTAGGAGAAATATTACACACACCATAGTAATAGTATACATAAGTTTCTCCCTATTCAAATGTTGATTACGGTAAATAATATCGCGTCCTGACCCCTCCCCACCTAAATTTCACAATCCCCTCTCGGACTGCCCCCACCCCCCCCCCCCTAAAAGTTGCCATGTCTCCTATAGAACATGTGTATTAAATATGTTTGTGACCCCCAAATTGGCCCCAAACCCCCTACATTCTGATGCCTCTGCCGCCACTGTAAATAATACAACTGTGATCATGTGTGGAACCAACAACAAAATGCAGATTTGGGCAAATCATGTCCATAATGATCTATGTATCTGCAAAAGCTGCAAGATGTTATGTATTTTGGAGTCCAGTGCTTCTATGCGGTGCAGATAAGGTCTTCTAGATTTCTATTGCAATGTTCCTGCAAGATTTCCCTATGATGATGACATTATATATTAGGCAACAGAAAAAAACCTGTTCTACGGGCGAACAGACTTCTCAGGTAGGGTCGATCGGTTTTTCAAAATGTTCTGATTTTTTTTCAAAGACTTCAACAACAAAAATCACTTCTTTTTTTTAAAGAATTTCTAAAGATTCAAAAATAATGGGATGGCCAACCTATAGAAAAGGGTTGTTGGTTATTTGTCCTGATATTTTTAGCCCTGATTAGTTATTTTTATTTTATGATGGGTGCATGAATGCACTGGACTACAGTATGCCATGCACTGTTTGCATTTTGTAATGGTTTAACGAATATCACACAGCCATACAACTATTTTTATTGTTCATTGCTGTACTTTTCACTAAAATATTGGATGTCCAATATGTGTGGTTTTCATAATAAAAGCAAATTGTATGTTTTAAACAACAAATATTTTGTGTATCATAGAGATAACCAAATGATATGTTATAGCTTTGAGTGTGATATAAAAACATATTGTACAAGTCAGAAATATATTGTACAAGTTAAAGACCCGTGTAACATTTTTATAATTGGTACAACGTGTTATGATATCACACAGAAATAAGCTCAATACTTTAATTCGTTTTTACAGACTGTCTTGTTAAGAATGTGTTAATTTCACCAAAACCCAGGGTTCTTCTTCTTCTTCTTCTCGTAAAGTTCAAACTTCAGTAACTAAAGATTGTCGAACTGTGTGGATGCACGCGTGTTATTCAAACAAGGACGCAGCATCGTGTTTCGTGCATATTTACAGGTGCAAGTAAAATCCGGTTGGTGCTGGCAGGGTTATCTGGACGCTCCCCTCAATGCTGATTTGAAGGCATTAAGGGATGGGTACTGAGCAGGATCCTTGTCAAGGGCATTCCAGTCACGTAAGGTGCGCTGGAAGAAGGATGAGGAGTACCTCTGAGTTGAGCAGTATGGCGCCAGAAGCGGGAGTTATGTCCTCCGGTTTGTGATTTGGCCTCTGTGAGGTAGTCTTTCCAGCTAATGTCAACCAGATCGTAGCAAATTCTGTATAGCATACACAGCCGGGTTTGGGGACATCTCCTCTGCAGCGAAGGCCACTGGAGGGATTCCACCATTGGTGTGATGCTGCATCTGTGGTCATAGATTCCGGTGACGTATCTGGCACTGCTTCGTTGAACTTGCTCCACCTTTTTAACGTTGCGTTGGGTGTGGGGGTCCCAGGCAGCAGTGCCATACTCAACTATGGGTCGGATGTATAGGCCTTGTAGGTTGCCTCTTTGATCTTACGACCACACTTCCTCAAGTTTCGGCTCAGAAAGGCTCGTGTGCAGTTCGCTCGTTTGGTGGTGGAGTCCACGTGGGTGTTGAAGTTTAGTTTGGCGTCTAGGTGCAGGCCTAAGTATTTAGCGAAGTTAACTTCCTCGAGGACCTCTCCATAGATGTAGATGTAATAGGTTCAACTCTCATGTATCAAATCCCTACCTCTACTTCTAATCATGCCTATACATTGCACACACTTAATATTTTGCATAATGTATTCATATTTTTTATTCAATATGGTAATATTGTACCATTCCGGTGCCTTATACCAATTATATGTACAATGTTTTTTAATCACGTTAATATTTGCCTTTTTGTCATCCAATTATTGATTATCCAATGTGTGTGAAATATGTTTCCTATATACCTCGTGGTTTATACCTCTTATTTTTGTAATCAAGTTAAGTGCATGTTTATAGGTCAATAAATGCATGTTTTGTTTCGAGAAAATTTAGACAAATCAACATACTGTGAGCATATCACAATTTTGTGCATATTTGTACCTATTTAAATTATTAAAAACATGTTAAATTAAAAAATCAGGCAAACTTGTGCTGCTTGGACAACGAATCAAATAAAGTGTGTGTAGTGCACACACCGGCACTGTACGGTGTGTGCACGGAGTGCAATATAGACACTTTAATGGACTCCACGTATTTAAGCTTCCTGCTTTCTGATTGGTTTGAAACTACTGGACGTGAATGAATTGCTATTCATGCACTCTTCGTAGTGGCGAACCAATCAGAAAGCAAGAAACTGAAATATGTGGAGTGCATTGAAAGTGTTTAATGCACTCCATGTGTGTGCCGTTCAATGCATGCTCCACGCGCTTTGTTTAGATTCGTTGTTCAGGTATCATGGATTCGCCGATTTTCTCCGGGTGTGAGCAAAATTGTTTGTATAGTGTCGTGTATGAATAAGGTCAATACATGCGTATGTTTTGTTTCTTGAAAAATTAGACAAATCAATACACTGGCGCAAATGATGATATACTCACAATAGCACTCCCCTGCGGGTCGTGCCATTATTTACACATCAACATCAGCGCGTATGCATTGATTTGTCCAATATCTCTCAAAACAACACATACGCATTTATTGACCTATAATCAATATTTTGATTTCTTTAAAAATATTCATCAGGTTCATATAACAAGCTGATTCTTATATTTTGCCAAACCAATAAAATATATATACTGATATTTGACAGTTTCTAAGTGTCAGGATCAATGCTCTTCCTGAAATAATGATGGGTATAGTAGTAATCAATCTGACTTTCCTTGCCTCCACTTCAATGTTTGGTTTACATTGAAGGCAAGCACACAAATGGCAGAAAAGTTTGCAAACCTGGTGGTGTCACAGATCACATAATTCGATTCTCACTAACACCATCAATGGATTGAGGAGATCGTGATCAAGTCCTTGCTAACCCTATCCTAGACCAACCCATTTTTGTGGAACATTTTTGAAAATGGTTAAAATGCACAAATATTTTTGTGCTCTCTAGATCAGAAAGCAACCATCAATTGAGACAAGGAGCCCATCAACTAACCATTTTGAGCATTTCCTAAAATCTAGTGAGCCACCACTATTGTAAAGAAAATCAGGCCGATAAATAGCATCATTTCTGTGAAAGAAGAATCATGAAACTTGAAACTGGAAAAGGTCGGTGAATTCTACATCGGTTCCAGCAAAGGAATTGTCTTGTTAAAATATTTTTGATATGTATAGTATGAATAATGTGTAATAATTTTTGTCACCATTTATGAATTATACGATGTGTGTGAATATTTCTTCCTATTGGTATTTTCCATAATGCATAAGAATCTACCATCATCATCAAACTACAGGGTGTCCCAGAATGATTTATACTAGGAGAGGTGCATTTATTTAACTGTGAATTCCATCGCTAATAGAGGTCATCATCGGGCTGATGTCACAAAGGCCACCTCTACAGCTGAATTAAACTCCATTCCAAATTTTCAGGACATGAACTACAACTAAAATTACCAGGGATCCTCATGTTTTTATGTTAACACTTTCCACGTGGCAGGCGACTGCAGACGACATTTCAAAATTTCACAAAATGTTTCAAAAATATCCAAAAATTTAAATTTCATAACCATATTTGGAAACACTGTGTGAAATGCATTGCAATGAGTACAAACATGCCTAGTATTGGTTAAGTAATCCTTGAGATAGACTTTAAAAATTGCGAAAGGTTTCTGAAAAATCTGTTTTGTATATGGTAAAAATAATAGCCGCATGGAAAGTGTTAAGTAGGTTTGCAAATAAATGACTATAAAAATCTAGCCAGACTTTTATCATTGCACAATACTTGCATCCGTCCAAATCATTTCTAGGCCATTTTCAACAGTTGGACCATTCGATGCCTGATCCAATGGATCAATACATTATGTTACCTCACAGAACTAGGTCAGGGAAATCGATCTTGGAAAGATTTTTATGATATTTTTGTTTAGAATGGTTTCAGAATTTTATTGGCTATTTTTAGTGTATTGTATTGTTTTAAAAGGGAAATCAAGAAAAAGGATTTTCCTACCAAAATGATGGAAATTCCTGAACTATTTGCCAAGTCCATTTTAACTGTGTGTATAAATTGTATATTCATAGTATATAAGTATATTGCTTTGTATGTAGACGTACCGGACAACTTTATATTTATTCTTATTATGTTATTAGTATTACTATTATTATGAAAGCCTTATACTGACAATAATGCAATAGTCTATTTAACTGACTATCTGAGAGTAATAAATATTTTCCATAGTAGGTATATATTTGATGTGTGTGCATTTTACTTGCAAAAAGAGGGTATACATATATATGCATCCTGATGGTGGTCAGTAGATCCAGTCAACTATTATTAGTCAGTGTCATAACGCTATGGACATAATTCCAACAATGCGTGTATGACTGTATGTGTATATGCGCAAACCCCGGCGGTAGTGCGTACTGGACGCTTTCAAAATATGACAGCGCATCCTGATTGGTCAATCGTGAAATTGTCACAGCATGAATGCTTATTAGTTGTTCATGCATTTCATGCATCTGGACACAGCTCTGTGAACAACAACAAAACATGCTCACGTCAAATAGCTTGAATTTGGTCCATAGCATTACGACAGTGACTATCATGCTGTGAGCATGCATGACCACAGATTTTTCAGACAATTTAACCCCCAGAACGAGTAAAATATCAACAGGATTCTGAAGAAAGTACCCTTTATTATTAAATTGGTCTATTATAGACCCTTTCAGACCCCATCTCAAAAAACAACCCTCATTACGCATATTTGTAATTTTATAATTGCGTTAGTCTCATGTAAATAAAAAGAAAGCATGTCGTTGATGTTATGTCAACAACCTCGTACCTTCATCCCCCCCCCTCAGCATGAACAAAGTAATACTTTGTATAACATTTGGGCAGTCTGCGCTAAACATGTTCAAGGGTCAAAATCACATATCAAAACCTTGTAAGTGCTGCCCCTGAACATGTATAAAGCAACGCTTCCTTACAACCATTGGACAGTTTTCTTCATACATGCTGGAAGGGCCGGAAAAAACATACAAGGTTTTGACATGATATAATACATCATGCACTTATTCCTTTTCACCCACAATTCATCAGATATCAAACCATTACATTAGGGTCTCCCATTATAGACCTCAATGGTTTGTAACTTATTTATCGGATCACCTGTTTGTGTGATGTAATACAGTGGACAAGTTTGTTAACTATCTTTATGACTACCAAAAAGTGATGTACCGACTGACACCCTGTTTTAAAATATATAAACTGCTCAAAAAAAGTTTTGAATATTTTTTCTAGCACAAGATTTTCAAATATCGCGGGATATGTTCATTAAAGGTAGATGTTCCGATTTTCAACTTGAAGTTTTCTATTCTACATGAAAGGTCATCCTTAAAAAAGTTGTGTTCCAAAGTTTGAGTTGCATAGCTCTAATGGTTCTTATTTTAGACGCACAAGATGCTGTGAACTGTACCCATTGAGTAGTACACAAACTATATCGGTGGTTACCACCATTCGCGGTAATTCGACGTTATTTCATCGATTTCTCCGTAATTATACCAATTTAGGCCGTCAAATTTCAGTATGATGATGAGAAAAATACGAGCTTTCATATGATATGAAAATCTCAGTATGTTTGAAATAATTCTGTGTTACGAAAATGTGATCGGGTCATCTACCTTTAAGCGTAATTTATCCATGATATCAAATTTGAAGCAATCCCTTGTTCCAGTGCTCAGCCACATGCTTGAGAACATAGGGGAGGTCGCAATCTGAAAGTGCCAAAAATCAACACTATTTTGTGCTTAAAAATCAATAGATCATCACACTACACTGTAGTGGTCAATGTAACACTACATTGAACAGACAACAAAGATGTTCTTTTGAGCACGAAATAGTGTTGATTTTGGCACATTCAGATTGTGACCTCCCCATGTTCTCAAGCAAGCAGCTGAGCACTGGAGCAAAGGATTGCTTCAAATTTGGTATCATTGTAAAGATAAACACCATCAGCTTTACATGGATAGTATAACATTTAATGAACATATCCGGCGATATTTGAAAATCTTGTGCTAGAAAAAATATTCCAAACTTTTTGTGGAGCAGTTTATATATCAAAGATGTTGTTTATGGTTCATTCTGATCCAATTCTAGATTGAAATCACCTCCCCCAATCTATACTCCATTTCTTGTCCACTGGACAGTGACATATAACTTTACAGGTGCAGCATTTTACACATGCATGTATAATTTTCCATCTATCTACACATCTGTTTATATGTGACACGTCACATCAAAAGGAGGCACTTGGCGCTGAACAGCAAGCTGTGCAGCCTACGGCCGGTCAAAGTTAGAATATCGAGGAAAAATGGTGCGGAGGTACTTTTTTTTTTTTCATCGGATTACCTTTCCTTAATGTCTTTAAAATCATCACAAATAATTTTAATATCTACTAACTGACCAGAAAAGTTTTAATTTTATGTTTTTCTAACACCTTCCATATCGGCACAAATCAGGTTTGTCAACTTTAAAGCCAATTTTCTCTTATTGTTAATGTATTATTTTCCGAAGCTGTTAGATGAGCGGATGCTAAAGTAACATATTATATCCTTGAACGGAATGTCCGAATTGGATAAATAATGCATTAAAACAATGTTAGATATCTGGCTTTAATAATAAGTTAATGACGCAGTTAGATTACTGTCTCGTGATAAAGGATAAATCACTCACATTACACTGTACAGGGTGTATCAAAAAAAATAGGACTGTTTCATGACGATGTAATTCTTATTATAATCATTGGACCATGACCAATTTAGTCTCAATGTAAAGCCCAATTAGTTATTATGATATCCTGAAAATATAAGATCAATCCGATGCAAAATAAGAAAACTAGCATACTTTGCGAAAACCATGCCATTTACTGGTTTGTACAATGGGATCTACATGTATAAGACCAGTAAATAACATGGTTTACGTTTCAATACGTTATAATAATTGTCAACATAATCTATCAGTCAATAGCAAAGTTTAGTTTGGTAATCCATTTAATTCTGGCACAAATCAATACTGACTAAAAAAATCCGCAAAACAGATGCATGCATATTCTGTGGAAATTAAAAAAGTTTTGTTAAACAGTTCTCGAACCCACTGGATGGTTCATTGAGTTACACATCGAGCACTTTCATCATGTAATACTCGACTGTTACTGTGTGAATTCCCATTGTACAAACCAGTAAATGACATGGTTTACACAAATTTTTTGATACACCCTGTAATTTGACATATTAGAAAATACCAAGAACAGAAGATAACAAATGTTTTATCATAGACTCTCTTTATTAATACTAAAACCATGATTCCTATTAACAAAATTTACATAGCCTCAAAATATTTTACCTATTAAAAACAGAACACAAAATCTAACAATGAATATACATTTTGTCTAGCTCTTTTTGACCAAAAATGGTTTCATCTGATTGACCCAAGATCAAAATAAACATACTTGGCCTTCTATATTTCAAAATTGCCCAACTAATCATGATTTTACAGTCAAGTTTGATAACTTCCTAGTCCGAAGATTATATAGTCCGAACACATAATTAACTATTCGCTAATCTGAATATTTATACGGGCTCGCTATAAAGTCTGAAAATTGGGCTCGCAATTTAGGTCCCGATATATTTAGGTTGGACTTATGAACCTTTACCAGCGAATAGCCTTTTTTGATATTCGGACTAGTGAACATTTCATACTTTTCGCACAAGAGAACCTTCAGAATAGCTAATATTTAATTCTTGAACTTAGCGACCCTTCAGACTAGAGCTCCCCAAAAGAAAAGGGCCAGGTTCTGGGTAACAGTTAGTCTTTGTATCTCTCATAGCACTTATTAATTATAGAACTACATACATAATAATTATTTTTCATGGAGCTCCAGCTCACTCAATCTTTTCCGTCAATTTTTCAAATTTATACAGACAACTTCAAAAAATTTGGACATATATATAATCATCTCAAATATTCATGATTGATAAGATAGTAAGAAAAGATATAACATAGGGTAGGCACTGAATATCATGACTGTGGTTGCTTAGGTTATGGCGTACGTCACAGTAAACATATACAATGGTGGCGCTGTTTCATTTTAATCACTGTTGCAGACGATGCCGGACATGGGCTTGTTCTCGATGAATTATGCGTACGAGGTTATGAACCGAACTCGTCAAACGGTTAATGGCAGATTGAAACCAAAGTGATTTCAAATTCTAATCGTAACCACCTTCATCTCTACTGTTGATCAATACATGAGAGGTTCCCTTATCTGTCCAAAACTGGAAACCCTTCATTTAACCTCGGTTATAGTAATTAGCCTATCTAGTGCCTATTATCATATAACAGAAATAAAATTAATATTACATTACATAAGTCGCATATAATTTGTTAAAAATAGTTTGCATAGATTACTTATTCATTTATTCATTTATTAGCTTGCATAGTTTAACTGTACAGGTCATAAGACCCACTAATGCTGAAACGGATTCAAATGTGTCATATCACGCTCAATGTAGCCATGAAGCACCCCAAAATACTGGATTTGCTTTTTGGCTAATAAAAATATGCATTTTTAAATTTAGCTTTATTTCACGAAGTCATGATCAATCTCATAAAATGTGTTTATTTTATTATTGAAATCCATTATCTCTGCAAACAGTCCTAATTACTCAATTGAATTCCCTTAAATCAATGTCATCGGCATGATTTTTGCCAAATACACTATTTGAATTTGATAACAATTGATACATTAAAAATACATATCAAAAAGTTTTTCGCAAGAACCAACACTATAGGACTGATAATTATCAGATAATATGGGATAATTGTGCCTCAATGTCTATATTGTTTTGAACTGATGGCAATATCAAGTTAATGAAGCTGTGTTCCCTGAAAACTAGCTGGTTATTATTATTTTTTTAGTTGAGGATTATTTTCCAACTTTACATTAGATAACATACTCAATAAAAACAATAAAATGTGAGCAAATAAAAATATAAACAAACAGCAGATAACGCTGTAAAAGTTAAAATTTGTGTGCGAAATTTTCAGTCTCTGTCAATTATTACAAAAGTCAACTATTTTGGAGGTTAGAGCCATACGAAAGAAAAACTCTTTTTGTTTTAATTTTGACCAATATTGACAGTGCCTGAAAATTAATATAGTGACAAAAATTTCCACTTTTATTATAACATTCAGTTTGTTTCAATTATGTGTAGAAACCGCCATCATGTTTTCTGATATAACCCTGATTTGTAGCCGCGCTATGGTGGCTCTCGATGGCGCCTTTCATGCTGTGTAGACTCTCCTTCTTGGGGTTATGGATGGCAATCTTTCTTAGTGGAGGGTTCAAGGGGTCAAATTGTTGCGGAACTTCTTTGGTTCTGTTCTTCAAGATGCGTCTGTTGGAAAGAAAATATATGAAATATTTGTTAAATTGATAATCTTGGTTAGTTGGCTCTTTAGACTATTCTCTGAGAGGATTACAAGACTATATTACATTTACATGAAGTCTGGTGCTAGCCAATTTGTATGAGTTATCATTGAGAATTATTAAATGTTGGTCATTGCATACACACAAGGTTGCTGGTTGGACTCCTCTTTGTTCTGACATTGCTTGTCTATGGAAAGCTCAACATTCAATATTTAAAACAAAAACATTATTGGCAAAAAATCAGGTTTTTCGGTTGATAAAGTTTTGAAATATTTAAAATCTTTGAATAATCAGCACACAAAAAACCAAGATTTTCATTTGGTAAACCAAGTTGTTCACACTAAACCCAAGGTTTTTACTTGAAAAACCAAGCCAAACTTTGCCAAGTTGAAAAACCAGGATTTATCAATCACACTGAGCACCAAAAAAACTTGGCTTCAGTCGATAAACTTTGATATATTCTTCAACATACCGGTAGTAAAAATATGTTTTTCCATTTTTAAAGAGCTTTTTTATAAGTTTCTAGCACTGGTTTCATTCCTGCCTCATTCACTCAACAGGTATATGAGCTAATACTACTTGTAGTGGTTCCATGGTCTAAGTTGCCGTATGAACTATTATAGTCCACGCTCTGGGATTATTGGTTTCAGTTTCAGTTTATTTTATAATACTAAACAGTAATTTTCGAATTTTATGTGTTGAGAAAAATATTTTTAAAAAATTAAAAAGCGACCGGCAAATTTCGCGATTTTTATTGGTCGGTCGCGGAGGGCAACCAAACATTCTTTTTTTTGGGCCTTATTTTGTTTGGCCAAAAACGATATCTTACTGCAGAACCTACCCATGATTTCCTCCGGTTGTTTCTTTCTGCACAAGTGTCTCTGACTTGTTTTTGAGGAATGCACCATGTTGATCATAGTTGGCCTTCAGGATGAAGTCAAGACTGTCTTTTGCTGCCTGAAATTTAAATAAAAACAAAAGTGATGAGTAAGAGTAACAAGATTTTTTTTATTCAAAACTAAGATCGGGAACTAATTTTGTTTAAAGCTTTCAGGGCTTTAAAACTCTTGTGATTTTCTCATTTTAAACATGTCTTTCTAAAGCAATAAAGCGATTTAAGCTCATCAAAAGAGGATGTCTTAAAAACTACAAGAAAAACGTTACAAAAGCAAGATTGTTTTTTTAAAGAATAAAAACTAGCAACGTTAAACAAACAATCAAAAGACAAACAGAACATGTTTTCCCATGCAAAACCCATTTTCCATTCTCATTCAAACTATTGTACATATAGATAATAGAGACAGAACAGAATCAACTTGCTATGTTTTAAGCAATCAAAGTATGTTTTTCCCCGGCAAGACCCATCAGTAATAATTGAAAATGTGAAAAGTGCCCCAGTCTGGTCCTATCCCACCATCTATCTAATGGTGAAATTCATGTTCCTTTTCAAAGCAAACATCAACTGCTATAATTATACAATACTATACACTAGAATTATATGCTCTAGCAAAAGAAACAAATTATGCGTCTATAAACACAAACGTATAGCATCATGTTGTAATCAAGTCTCGAGTGAAAGAGTGACTCAACTCCAATGAGTGACTCGGCTTATATTTAGTCAATGAGTGACTTGACTTAATTATTTTGAGTCAACAAGACGACTTGACTTATTTTTAGTTAACAGGTGATGTTTTTTGAGTTAAATGGGTGACTTCGGAGTGCTATTGGGTTGATTTGATATGAGATTTAAAGGTATATAGGTAAAGGTGTTCCGATTGCTGGCCAGGGTCATCCTTAAAATAGTTGTATTCCACCAATAACACTGTTCTCATTTTAGAAGCACAAGGTGACATGAAATTTGCTTTTTGAGTAGTACACTGGCCAGGTGGACCATCTTTGACAATAATTCACTGCATTTTGTCCTATATACATGTAACTACTTATAAATGGAATATATCTTGCGCAAACAAATGTACATACAGAAATAATGAGACAAATATGGGGTTTTGCTAAAAAAGGAAGTGATCGGAACATCCACCTTTAACAACTTCACTTGGTCACAACACTGGTATAAGTATAGTAAATTAGTTATTCTATTTCAACAGATAATGTCTACTAACTCAGGTATTCAAAGGTGGTTATCATATGTTTATTAAAATGAGAAAGAAAGTTACATCTACAGCGTGTCCCAAAAAAACTGGGTTCAAAAGTTTGCTAAAAAAGTAGGAAGAATGGATATATATTATATTTATATTTTATATTTAAGGATATCAAACAAAATATACCTGACCTTAATTAGTTAAACTCTGTGACCAATCCAATATATAATAATATAAATAGAGCGTATATTTATAAATTATCCATGTTTCCTACTTGTTTCGTTATAAGCTCGCAAACTTTTGAACCCATTTTCGGGGGACACGCTGTATAATAGTAAGTTATTATAGTTGCTGAGGGTGTAAAAATCAGAGATGCCAACATTGACATCAAGCAATCAGGGAGGCTTCACACAGAAATCAGGGAGGTTTTCATTTTTTTGTAGGAATGTACAAAATATTCATTAATTTCAGGAAGCCTTCCTGAGAATCAGGAAGAGTTGGCATCTCTGTAAAAATGGTAACATTCTTCAAAAAGAATGTATTTGAGCATAAAAGAAACCCTGTCCTACGGGCCCGACCGACTCAATAAAATGCCCAACCCTACCTAGGAGGTCCATTTGTCTGTACATTGTAGAACAGGGTTTGTTTTGTATACTTAAGTGAATTAAATGAATGAAAAGGAAGAAAATATCCTTGTAATACTTGAAAAGGTATATTTGCTGGTTATGTTATCCACCTTCTTACACAAGAGCACAAGTGGGGGGGGGGGGGGGTAATTCAGATCCAGCTGTAAATTCAAACCTACCTGTTTCATCGGCTATTTTTGCATGGTAAAAGATATGACAGCAAAATTCAAATGTTTAATATTTAGCAAGATACATTAAACAATTTTGATCTTGATATATTCAAAACCAAGAGACTAACACCTAGAGTATTGAAGATGATAATAACACATCAGGGAAACAAAGGGCAATAATTTAGAGGAACGAGCATGTGCACAGAAAGGGGTGATCGTCAAGGTGACTGACAGCTAAATGAGTGAAGCGTAAGAGAATGATTGACAATCAATGATTGGTGAAAGGATTAAAATCAATAGGATGATAGACAGATGAGGACATTGATGGACAATATGATTGACAGCTGCCACAATGATAGGAATATTGGTGAAAATATGAAATGTTATTGAATGATTTTGAGGAACCCCCCCCCCCCCAACAAAAAAAAAACATCATCCTAATAATTTATCAGGGATTAAAACCAAATACGTGAAATGAAATAAGACCTGTTATAGACCTAATTTCAGGTAATGACTAACTCACCTGACTTACATAAAATACATGTATGTGCATGAATAATTAGAATTTAGTATAAGGAAAAAGAAATGAAAAATTGAAGTAATAAACTTTTTCACATAGATCTGCGTGACTTGGAAACCTTTATAATAAATTGGATGTTTGTGATTCTTGACATACCTTAGGATCATGATGGAAGACTTCTCTCCTACTACTAGTTAATGTGGCCGTTTCGTTTAACCTTTTCCAGGGATCTTTGTTTTGTGCTAAATGAGTTGGCTCTTGGTATGTTCTTTGCTAAAATTATGAAATAAAATATTAAGATTATATGATTAATGTTAATGATAAGAAATCCATTATATTATAAAACTCACAAACGTGATGATACAGATCTTACATTTACAATGTAAGTTGACATATATAATATAAGGCAAAATAATAAAATTAACATGTTTAGCGTCTCCTCCCATTGGGGTCTGCATAGTTCAGGCGGTTCAGAGTTTGAGATGTTTTGTATTGTAACAGCTTTGTTTCCTCCCTATGTAATAATTAATGCATTTTAAACAAGTTTTGTGATGACCAACCAACCAACCCCTCGGAACCATGAAATAAAAACAAAAAAACAATAGTTCACATTATTTATCGCTGCTAATATAATAATAGTAATATAGTACATAGTGTAACGAAATTGGGTTTTCGTATTTTTATAATTACCAAATAAGCTTATTACTTCTAAGGCCTACGATTTTAACAAAGAAGTCTGATGATCTAATAGGTTTAATTTACTATGCTACAACTATCAGTGATGGAAATCAGTTCAATTATCAACTATAAGTAGTGTTTTCAAAGGATTTATGAGCCAGAAATAGTCCGCGAGAGAAGACTTCTGCTCTCATAACAGTGTCTTCTGCTTCCATAAACAGTGCGAAAAACGATCTATTTTAAGTCATTTATGAACCAAATCTCACTTTGTCAAGTTCACACTGAGTTCAAGTAAAGTACATAGAATACTTACAATAACTAATAGTAAAAATCCATTATATAAATCAAATGTTACAGCATGTTTTGTAATCAAAATTTCTCCACACAAATCAAATATATTTTGTCGGCCATTTTGTTTCAAGTATCCAAGGTGTTTCAGGTTTTCAAGGAGAACCCAGTGTTGCTAGTTTGTGTGCACAACCGATTTGGTTAATAATCTCTAAACTGTGTTCAATTTCTCTCAAAGTAAGATTAATAAGTAGGAAATTAATTATATAGGATAAATAATGATACAAGTTTGATGTAATATTATATTTAGGTAAAGATTTGGATACTAGAATTGTCTCTAAATTACAAGAGTCTTTGTATATAAAAACACAACATATACCATATTTAGGCATTGGATGAGTCAGCATTTTTTGGACTTTCTTTTAAATGACACTGACCAATGACAGGCCATGGAATAACTTTTGACCAATCAAGCTACAATGGAACACAAAGGGGCGGAGCTACAGAGTGCATAAAAGGGGGAGCATCTCCCAAGAAACGGCAGATCAGCTGGGCCTCCGGCCCAAGGCAGGACTGGACCAGACAAGCTCCCAGAATTTCTACCAGTGCTAAGTTGAGTCTGTAAGTGCTAAAATAATAGCCAAGTACTCGTTAGCCTACCGATGAGAATCTCTACCAGTACCAACAACAACACTACCAGAGCTAAGTTGAGTCTCTAAGAGCTAAAATAATAGCCAAGTACTCGTTAGCCTACCAATGGGAATCTCTACCAGTACCAACAAAACAACTGCCAGAGCTAAGTTGAGTCTCTAAGAGCTATACTAAAATAATAGCCAAGTACTCGTTAGCCTACCAATGAGAATCTCTACCAGTACCAACAAAACAACTGCCAGAGCTAAGTTGAGTCTCTAAGAGCTATACTAAAATAATAGCCAAGTACTCGTTAGCCTATAAGAATCTCTACCAGTACCAACAAACAACTGCCAGAGCTAAGTTGAGTCTCTAAGAGCTATACTAAAATAATAGCCAAGTACTCGTTAGCCTACCAATAAGAATCTCTACCACTACCAGTACCAACAAAACAACTACCAGAGCTAAGTTGAGTCTCTAAGTGCTGTACTAAAATAATAGCCAAGTACTCGTTAGCCTACCAATGAGAATCTCTACCAGTACCAACAAATCAACTGCCAGAGCTAAGTTGAGTCTCTAAGAGCTATACTAAAATAATAGCCAAGTACTCGTTAGCCTATAAGAATCTCTACCAGTACCAACAAACAACTGCCAGAGCTAAGTTGAGTCTCTAAGAGCTATACTAAAATAATAGCCAAGTACTCGTTAGCCTACCAATAAGAATCTCTACCACTACCAGTACCAACAAAACAACTACCAGAGCTAAGTTGAGTCTCTAAGTGCTGTACTAAAATAATAGCCAAGTACTCGTTAGCCTGCCGCACCAAGAATCACTACCAGCGATACCAAATTTTCGACGCCACTCGCTACCAGATAAATCGGCACCAGTTGTACAACAGTCATGGGCGGTATTCTGAATCTGACGATGTATACAAAAATTCCCTTTAAAAGGGTCAAACGTTCCATTTTCACATGTTGACCTGAGAAATAAGACTATTGTGTTTATTATAAGAACGTTTAGGCAAATTAAATATTATAAAATGATTTACCAATAAAATGTTATAAGAAGGCCATTTAGGTCTCAGTTTGAAAAGCTAATAAATGATTACGAATTATATATTCAAGAAAGGAGACCACTCGTACATTGTTTTATTATACATAAAATGTTTCTACCAATACGTTGCCATACAGGTACATTGTTGAACGGCCAGAACGCTACCAGATAAGAGTTACTTTACATGTCCCTCAAAGGTCAGCATATTCTACAAATATTACAACTAGGCAAGACCCAACCTACGTTTCATTGGTGGCAGCGGTGGGATAGGAAATCTTTCTAAAGATCTCCGACTACAGTGAAATAACTTGATTGCCTTTTGAAGTTACCCCGACAGAGAGTATGCAAGCACCACAGGACCGAGGGACTACCGTTCAATCCAATAAGACGATCCGAAGACCAAGAAACACAGACGTTAATGTTGAAAACAATACTGTACGGCATGATTTCAATATGAAACAAAATGAAGACTCCAATACCATGACCAAGCCAAACAAAGTAAAAGGATGTTCCAAAACTCAACAGGACCAAGAAAACCACCACCAACCAATGTATACCAAACCACCTATCTTCGATGGCACCACAACATGGTCAGACTACCTTCTACAATTTGAAATGATCGCCGAGATGAATAATTGGACCAGACAAAGTATGGCTATGTTTTTGGCTACCAGTCTACGAGGACCAGCCCAGAGCATACTTGGAGAACTCACCGCAACCGGTCGACGTCACTACCCATCACTAGTGAGACAACTGAGCCAACGGTTTGAATCCCAAGATCAGGAAGAGATGTTCAAGGCAATTCTCCGCAACCGACACAGACAGTTCCAAGAATCATTGCCGAATCTGGCACATGACATAAGAAAGCTTGTAAAACTGGCATATCCAACAGGAACAAGTGTTTTGCTGAATGATTTTGCAAAGGAGCACTTCATCAATAGCTTATCTGACAGTGACAGTCGTTTGAAAATTCATCAATCCCGACCACAAAACTTAGAAGAAGCAGTTAGGACAGCAGTAGAGCTGGAAGCTTTTCAGATTGCCAACAAAAAGCATCGGCCGATAAAACCCTGGGTATTGCAAATGACGAAAAAATGTGTGACAAATTCCGAGGGAATTAAGAATCAGGATGACATCTTTGAGAACGTTGAGATACACAACTTCCCAGAAACTACAGAGAAAGATCTTTGTCAAAGACTTAATAGAGTTAAGACCAGAAGATATCCCCAGCAGCAGAAATTATACCAATATCCAATCAATATTAAACACTTTGG
This sequence comes from Ophiura sarsii, assembly GCA_035610835.1. Lineage (NCBI taxonomy): Eukaryota > Metazoa > Echinodermata > Ophiuroidea > Amphilepidida > Ophiuridae > Ophiura > Ophiura sarsii. Next base: position 38,535,537 of record CM069444.1, read on the forward strand.
ACATCCACAAGACACCAACACAGGTACGCATCATCCACAAAACACCAACACAGGTACGCATCATCCACAAAGAAATGTTCAGCGCAAGAGTAGTCCTAGTCTGAAGAAGAGAAAATCACCATCAACACAGAAAAGGGATCAAGAGAGACTAGAGGCGTGGCGAGCTCACCAACAGTAAGCAGAATCTAGTAAACATTAATTTGGACCTAGATATAGCATGGAAGCCAACTGCAGCAGCAGCAGGTATTTGCAGATTTGTTTGGAATTAGGTATAGCCTACGGAAGCCGACTATTTACCCAGTATATTCCAAGAAGACTTCGTGATAGAGAATTAGGTATAGCCTACGGAAGCCGACTATTTACCCAGTATATTCCAGGAAGACTTTATGAAGGAGAATAGAACATAACACGGAAACCGACTATGTTTAAATGAAGACTCACGTTATAGTACCAGTACAAAATACAGCACGGAAACCGACTGTATCGGATGAAGAACTAATATGATCGTGTGAACATCCTGGGACCCGGGCCTGGACACTGAAGATTAAAAGCAAACCATATCGAAATCACCAATATTATCCAGAAATTGCATGGAGACGTCTATGTGAATTTCACTCAAGCAGAAGTATCTGAACACGCATAATGTTAAGAAGCTTTTCAATTGGGATCCGGAACACTATTGGTGATGGAATATACAATACAAGATGAAATAACAGTGTCCAGAAGCTTCCAGAATGTATCTATTAGTTTAAACCCCACGGGGTATGGCTCCAATAGTAACGACATTGGTAGACCATGGTGAAAATTTAACCAATTGGGTTAAATGGTAAATCTGGAGAGTGAGGATATTCTCGAAAAACTGCAAGATATATGCATGGAGCTGGCATGGCAAATTAAGGCCATACTGATTTAGGTCCAGTTCCTGGTTTATTAGATTTATCTGCAAGAAGGCTACAATGAAGAAATAACAAGAATTCATGAAATGACACCATATCGCTGAATATCTTTACAAGAAACAGAAGGGCTGCATGAAACCCTACAAGAAGATGACAGGAAGAAGATGACTACCATTCTAACAAGATGACGGGAAGAAGATGACTACCATTCAAACTAGAAGATGACGGGAAGAATATTACTACCAATCCAACTAGAAGATGACGGAATGAAGAAGAAGGCAACTATAAGAAGATGACAGGATTAGAGGACTACCAGTCTAACTTCTGGATCAGAGACGCAAGCCTGGATGAAGAAATTATTTTAGAATGTTTTATTATATTTAATGCACAAAGAATAATATTTTATGAATATTGTATGAAATGTTAATTATTACTATAAAGATCTTAGTCATTTTGGGGACAAAATGGGTCTTTTAAAGAGGGGGGTAGTGTAACGAAATTGGGTTTTCGTATTTTTATAATTACCAAATAAGCTTATTACTTCTAAGGCCTACGATTTTAACAAAGAAGTCTGATGATCTAATAGGTTTAATTTACTATGCTACAACTATCAGTGATGGAAATCAGTTCAATTATCAACTATAAGTAGTGTTTTCAAAGGATTTATGAGCCAGAAATAGTCCGCGAGAGAAGACTTCTGCTCTCATAACAGTGTCTTCTGCTTCCATAAACAGTGCGAAAAACGATCTATTTTAAGTCATTTATGAACCAAATCTCACTTTGTCAAGTTCACACTGAGTTCAAGTAAAGTACATAGAATACTTACAATAACTAATAGTAAAAATCCATTATATAAATCAAATGTTACAGCATGTTTTGTAATCAAAATTTCTCCACACAAATCAGATATATTTTGTCGGCCATTTTGTTTCAAGTATCCAAGGTGTTTCAGGTTTTCAAGGAGAACCCAGTGTTGCTAGTTTGTGTGCACAACCGATTTGGTTAATAATCTCTAAACTGTGTTCAATTTCTCTCAAAGTAAGATTAATAAGTAGGAAATTAATTATATAGGATAAATAATGATACAAGTTTGATGTAATATTATATTTAGGTAAAGATTTGGATACTAGAATTGTCTCTAAATTACAAGAGTCTTTGTATATAAAAACACAACATATACCATATTTAGGCATTGGATGAGTCAGCATTTTTTGGACTTTCTTTTAAATGACACTGACCAATGACAGGCCATGGAATAACTTTTGACCAATCAAGCTACAATGGAACACAAAGGGGCGGAGCTACAGAGTGCATAAAAGGGGGAGCATCTCCCAAGAAACGGCAGATCAGCTGGGCCTCCGGCCCAAGGCAGGACTGGACCAGACAAGCTCCCAGAATTTCTACCAGTGCTAAGTTGAGTCTGTAAGTGCTAAAATAATAGCCAAGTACTCGTTAGCCTACCGATGAGAATCTCTACCAGTACCAACAACAACACTACCAGAGCTAAGTTGAGTCTCTAAGAGCTAAAATAATAGCCAAGTACTCGTTAGCCTACCAATGGGAATCTCTACCAGTACCAACAAAACAACTGCCAGAGCTAAGTTGAGTCTCTAAGAGCTATACTAAAATAATAGCCAAGTACTCGTTAGCCTATAAGAATCTCTACCAGTACCAACAAACAACTGCCAGAGCTAAGTTGAGTCTCTAAGAGCTATACTAAAATAATAGCCAAGTACTCGTTAGCCTACCAATAAGAATCTCTACCACTACCAGTACCAACAAAACAACTACCAGAGCTAAGTTGAGTCTCTAAGTGCTGTACTAAAATAATAGCCAAGTACTCGTTAGCCTACCAATGAGAATCTCTACCAGTACCAACAAATCAACTGCCAGAGCTAAGTTGAGTCTCTAAGAGCTATACTAAAATAATAGCCAAGTACTCGTTAGCCTATAAGAATCTCTACCAGTACCAACAAACAACTGCCAGAGCTAAGTTGAGTCTCTAAGAGCTATACTAAAATAATAGCCAAGTACTCGTTAGCCTACCAATAAGAATCTCTACCACTACCAGTACCAACAAAACAACTACCAGAGCTAAGTTGAGTCTCTAAGTGCTGTACTAAAATAATAGCCAAGTACTCGTTAGCCTGCCGCACCAAGAATCACTACCAGCGATACCAAATTTTCGACGCCACTCGCTACCAGATAAATCGGCACCAGTTGTACAACAGTCATGGGCGGTATTCTGAATCTGACGATGTATACAAAAATTCCCTTTAAAAGGGTCAAACGTTCCATTTTCACATGTTGACCTGAGAAATAAGACTATTGTGTTTATTATAAGAACGTTTAGGCAAATTAAATATTATAAAATGATTTACCAATAAAATGTTATAAGAAGGCCATTTAGGTCTCAGTTTGAAAAGCTAATAAATGATTACGAATTATATATTCAAGAAAGGAGACCACTCGTACATTGTTTTATTATACATAAAATGTTTCTACCAATACGTTGCCATACAGGTACATTGTTGAACGGCCAGAACGCTACCAGATAAGAGTTACTTTACATGTCCCTCAAAGGTCAGCATATTCTACAAATATTACAACTAGGCAAGACCCAACCTACGTTTCAATAGTAAGGCCTAAAGGGCGATATTACAATAAAAAGGGTTTTTTAAAGGCCTCCTCTTTTATGATTTTAGTCATAAAGACATGTTATTTTTCTTATTATCTTGCCTCACATTCACAATGTCTGGATTGGAAGTGGCACTGGAAGCAAAGCAAAATGCTCAACTATCTCAAAAAATTGAAAACATTTCTGACATGGCATAGGCTGCCTACAACTACAATACAAGTTGAATATCTTTAAAATAATAATCATATGATGATCATCAGAGACATCGATCGCTCCATCATTATCATATTGTTTCCTTGACCTTGATGGTGTACTGTAAAAAGTCCATGATAGGGATTTGTAGTCAATGATATTGACTACAGAGTGCGACATTTTTTTTTAGAATTTGTCACCAAAATATGTAGAAAACTCCATGTTTACCTCATTTTAAATCCAGCGAAAAAGAAAGACACAAGCTGGGATGTATTCACTGATGTCTAACTTACCACACACAAGCAACTGGACATCATGATTTTAAAGCCCTTTTAAGCTAAAATAGTTTAAAATTTGCATGACTTGACCAGTTTATTAGCAATATAAACTTATAAGGCAAACTTAACTACTTTTGGTTATAACTTTGTGATTTAATATTCAGCCTGCAGACATGGTTGAACTATCACTGTATCAGTTTTTATTGTAAAGTACTTTGTTTCCATGTATTCCATTTTCAAAGAGATATTTTCATTTTCAAAATTTTATGAACACGCCTATCCATGACCATACCATGATGGTAATCCTAAATAAATAAAAATAAATTATCATTATGAAGCTTATTTTTGTACTCACCTTTAAAGTTTCTGCGTCACACGTGAAATCGTCATCGTTCTGTAGAGTTGGGAAAGGGTATGGGTCTCTGCTAGATAATTCCATTTTTGATGACTATATAGTAAATGTTTGACTTTGATAAATAACCTCAACGATTACTGCTGCGTCCTGCGTGTAACGGTCTTTCAGCATCAGCAATGCACAATGTTGTTTACGCGATCAAATGTTTACGATTTCCGGAAGTATTTGCCGGGATTTTTAGCGTCTGCTTTATGTTACTTAGCAACAATTATAGAGGGCGTACAACATTAAACAGAGCAACAGGTCCAGTGCGGAAGGGACATAATAAGGAGTTCATTTCATAGATTTATGTAGAGAGAAAAAAGAATAATAATTGAAGAAAATGTCCGCTTCCGCGATGTCATCAATATCCATAAGATATGCAATTTACATTGTTTCTGCTATGTGCACTTTTTTAATTTCATTCTATATATTTATCTGTTCAATGGTAGGCCTATAATGTAGGCCTACCCAATCAATGGAGGCCTACACAAACATGAGGGAGCTGAAAGTAGGCATCTTGGAGCCGAGAACACTCGCGGACAAGATTAGCGATCTTCCTATTATTTATATATGCCTTAGATAAGAATTCCTTTGCTGTTTGAATATGTTTAGATGGTTTTATTTCATTTTAAGGGGTGTTTGTTTCCGTTCATTTGGTTCCTTTGGGTGTTTTCCCCCCAATAATGTTCATTCGTTGGTTTTCTGGTCGGTGGAATGCGGAGGACTGCTGGGACAGCAAAATACTCGACCTGGCTATAAATTAGCCTTAGTAAAGGAGCTATATAATAAATATACCAGAGAGAGAGATCAGTAATACTACATCTCTCTGATGAGCCTAAGTCATTTAAAGATGTAAAAGTAGTTAACCACTCGGCCAGTTTATGTACTACTCGCAAATTACATCTCACTTAAATATGCTTCTAAAATAAGAACCATTGGAGTTATGCAACTCAAATTTTGGAATACGACCGTATTATTTTTAAGGATGACACTTTCATATAGAATAGAGAACATCAAGTTAGATTGGGCCAACAATCGGAATACCTCAATACCACCTTTATGATCTCATGACAATACCTTTTTGTGTACCATACCTTTTTCAGTTTTTCAGAGGCATAGGTAGGTTCCGTCGATTTTTTTTTTGGCCGGTTCGGGACAACCACATCGCCAACCCCTACCCCCCCCCCCCCCCCCCCCCGCCCCCCACTTAGCTGAATTTCACGAGCTGACGGCAAACAAAAATGTGGACCTTTTACGATTTTCTTGGTCAGCCCCCCCCCCCCCCCCCCCCCCCACCCCCCCCATAAATTGTAATCCTTGATCCGCCACTGCCCTTAAAGGCAGACAAGGCATATTCCATATGGGACGCCCTCTAGGCTCTATCCTTTGTTTAAAGCAGATTTTCTTGCAGATATTTACATTTCTGATCATAAATCATAAATATATTCAGGGTGATACGACTCCTAATTACTTCAAAATCATGGTTTTAGTAATTTGGAATCGTATCGCTCTGCAACTCAGACTATATTTATGATTTATGATCAGAAATGTAAATCTGCAATCGGAAAATTTGCTTTAAAACAAAAACGATATGAAAGAGCGTCCCATAATATGCCTTTAACACCGAAAAATTAATGATAGCTTTCTTAAAAGTGCTTTAAAAAGCACTATAAGAAAAAGATAAGACAATCAAGTGACTCAAACTCATTGACTCAAATAAATCAAGTCACTCGTTTAATCAAAATAAGTCATTGGATCTGGAGTATACAGGGTGTCTCAAAAAAAACCGTGCACGTGTTTACCCAACTTATTGACCATGAAATTCTAGAATTTGGTGTAACAATTGTATACATATTGATACTAAAAACACTTAGCTTTCATATGCCGTGTATTTCATCTAGTTTGGTTTCGTCAATCCTGAGATATGATCAATTAACTAAAGCTACCTAAAATCGAAGTTGTGCCACTTTTACGGAAAGAATGCTAAAAGATGAGCATTAAAACCCTCGTCCCCTTAAGGGAGGGTGGTCGCCGATTGCGCTAGAACGCAAAAAACAGTGACCTAGGGCGTCTAGGTGATCGCTTTTACATTCCCTGCGCTCATTTTGACGAAAACAAATTGAGGTTGCCACCTTACCCGGGGGTAGGGTAAGCCGTCAAAGTCCGATTGTAGGGGGTGGTTGCCACCTTACTTTTTTTTTTTTAAATCGCCATTTTGAAGAAGAAAAAAATTATTGTATGTTCCTGAAATATTTTAGCATAGGCCTATGTTAAAAACACCATTTCCATCACTTATAAGCAAAAAATCGGGTGAAATTCCGATATTTAGAACTTTTTTGGCGAAGATTTCCATGATATTTCACTGTCCAGCGAATACGGCAGGATTTGAGGTCGGCCATGTTTGGTGACGTCATTGTGACATCATGCGTGGGATGTTTGTACTTGTTTTAGTATGCATGGATAGAGGGAACCTCTAGCTATAACATGATACCCAAATAAGCATACTCTGCATTTCGGATTGGATTTTTGTAGGGGGTGGTAACCCCGGTGATAACAACCCCTCTCTCCGGAGTAACCCTTTCTTCATTGCAAACTGTAAAGTGGCACAACGTCGACTTTAGGTAGCTTTAGTTAATTGGTCATATCTCAAGATTGACAAATCCAAATCAGATGAAATAAACGGAATATGAAAGCTAACCGTTATGGCTATTACTATGTATACAAATGTTACACCAAATTTTATAAGTTCACGGTCAATAAGCTGGGTAAACACGTGCACGGGTTTTTTTGAGACACCCTGTATAGTCACTCTATCAGTCGAGACTGGTCAACATCCCTGCATGCTGCTATATGTAGGCCTATGTGTTTATATAGACCTATAATAATTTCTCTTTACTGTACAAAATCAAAGGAAGCAGGCCCTCTTTACATGCTTTTCATAGTATGTAGTTTATTACCCGAGGAACATCTATAATCTTCCTTGAATTTCATCTGTAGATGGTGGGATGGGGCGGGATAGGATCGACCAGACTGAGTCCCATGCATTGGTTGGGATCCTATTCACATTTTTTTATAATGATTTTTTAAGGTCCAGATGACCCTTCGTGTAGGAGTCAAAAACATGAAGTTGAAAGTCGGGCTAGCAATCGGAACAACACCTTTAATTTAGCCCAGCAAGTCATTGAGTGAAATGGCAAGCCAAGTCATTGTCATCAACAATGGAACCAGGAAAAAAGTGTACTATTTTAATTAGCTCCTCCTATAATCATCCGGGATAATCATACATACATATTCCACTTTCTCATTCCCATTCTCATTCTCATTCTCATTCTCATTCTCATTCTCATTCTCCTTTCATTTTTCAGGCTCATTCTCAGGCTCATTTTAATTCTCATTCTCATTTCATTTTTCATTCTCATTCTCAGGCTCATTTTGATTCTCATTCTCATTTCATTTGTCATTCTCATTCTCAGGCTCATTTTGATTCTCATTCTCATTTCATTTTTCATTCTCATTCTCAGGCTCATTTTGATTCTCATTCTCATGTTCATTTTGATTCTCATTCCCATTATGATTCTATTCTCATTCTCAATTTCATTTTGATTATCATTTTTAATTCTTCTCATTCTCAATTTTATTCTCATTCTCATTTTCATTTTTGTATTCTCATTCTCATTTTGATTGTCATTCTCACCTGACTTATATTAGTCTCAGTTCTCATGTTCATGTGATTCTCATTCTCATTCACATTCTCAACTTTATTCTTATTCTCATTTTGATTCTCATTCCCATTCTATTCTCATTCTCAATTTTATTCTTATTCTCATTTTCATTTTCATTCTCATTCCCATTCTCATTCTCATTCTCATTCTCATTCTTATTCTTATTCTCATTCTCATTCTCATTCTCATTCTCATTCTCATTCTCATTCTCATTCTCATTCTCATTCTCATTCTCATTCTCATTCTCATTCTCATTCTCATTTGCATACTTCATTTTATTCTTATTCTCAATTTCATTGTATTCTCATTTTGATTCTCATTTACTCATCTCATGTTCATTTTTAATTCTCATTCCTTCTCATTCTCCAAATGTTATGCTTATGTTTGTCATCTCTGTACATGTATTAGGAACTGGCATGTTTGGCAAAACATAACAAGAGTGGGTGAATGAGTGTTGTGTAAGCGATTGAAAACCTATATCGATCAATCAGCTGCGCATAACAAAACGTCATAGCTCATTACCCGTCAAAATCACCCCATCTCCACAGTTGCACCAGGTCAGTGAAAATAACGTGTAATTTTGTAAAATAGCAGTTTACCAATCCTGGTCCCTATATATTTATATGAGTGATATTCAAAGCGGCCGCCGATAAGAGATCAAAGATTTTCGTAAAATACCGATCCATGATACCGATCGATAAATTAAAATGATCGGGATTTGGATAATCGATTCACCGGTTCTGTTTGTTGACTAATCAGCGAAAAATGGCCGATGTTGAGACGCAAGAGGAACTCGATCCTCGTGTAAAGGTACCGTATTTTCCTTCAAATAGCAAGTATTATTAATGATTCAATATTGCAATGCGTCGTTAAAGTGTGCGTGATAAAATGTGACGTGTTTTACGTTGTGAAAGTGTTTAATAGTGCAGAAATCTAAAGCGTGAATGTGCGGCGTATTTACTATTTGGTTTGTTATTATTATTAATTTAAAATGAAAAGGAAGCTTACAAATTTTAAATAATAAACTATTAATTTCAGGCATACTTGACTTCCGGGAACGTGACAGTCCCGTATCACTTTTTGCAGAGAAGAGTGGATAATAAAGAATATCAGTGTTATATGGGAATATTGCGTAGACTGAGACAGAGAATGACCATTATTACCAATGAATTTCGTCAATCCTGTAATATTTAATAATTTATTTTTTATTAATATTAGCCGGCCTGTTGGTGTTGCCCTGTAGAAAGTGTACAGGGGGAATATAAATAAAACTACATACTTCATCATGCCATTATGATGATCATACAGTGATTAATTAAGCTGTTCATACTGTCATTGACATTAGTCAAATTCATTGAAGTAAACGGTTTATTCCTTGAAATCAATTCATCCCCTTTATTAATACAGGATTCCCTGAATTTCAACATAATTTTCATTTTATGCCATAAGGTTTATCGTAAATAGAAAAAAAGCCATTGATTATCCTTTTCTGATGCATTGTGGGTTCGCAAATGGAGCAAATATTCTCCTTTTGCGAACCCACAATGCATCAGAAAAGGATAATCAATGGCTTTTTTCTATTTACGATAAACCTTATGGCTAGTTCATAATTGGCTACCCATTCACATTAGTACTAAATGTCTCTTTTCCTCGGATGGGAAATCTACATCATCAGCACTCAAAGCGAGGCTCAATAATTATTAACGATCTTTCTATAATTGATCATGCATGTTGGAGTTACATTTTTTTACCACAACCACTATGAAAAAAGCATGTATGCATTATAAATATAGGCCTAACCAAAAAAACAAGAAGCGCGCACAACCATTCGCGTGATAATTTCGGGTGCGATCATCTTTGGACTGCGTTCGCGTCGTTCGTTCAATTATTAATTTACCTATAGTATGCGTCGTTCTGAGTGAAGGGTATAACAGAATTACTCCAGTACTTCATCAGAATTCAGCCAGGTTACGAGCAAAATTGAACTGTGTCCGAACAGTGATGTCATGTAATGAGGCCACATTGAGACCTCTGCACCGTCGCAACCCCAGCGAAGCGTTAATATAAATGGGTGTTTATTTTAATATGGCGGCCAGTATGCATGTCTACACCTTCATTCATGTTTATGTGTTTCTTGTTCTATTGGTTGTTTTTTGTGAATATTTATTAGTGTTACATTGTTGAGTAAAATCTATACAGAATGGCAATATTTTCTACTCGTGGATGTGTGGGGTTTTCCCCTAACCGTGCCCTATTTACTGTGTATGCATGTGCAGAACGCATCACACATAGCAAATGCGTACAGTGAATTAGAGTGAATTGTGGGGAAATTGTCGGCAAAGGGGGGGGGGGGGGGGGGGTTGTCCAGAAAACCTGGATACCAACTTGGAGAATGCATAATGATTGTGAATTGGAGAATGCATAAATGATTATGAATGAATACATGGCATATAATATTGTTTAGCTCACCTCAACATTTCAGCTGTGTGAATTTTTTAGCCCACCCATGTGCAATTTGCAATCCTAACAGAAATTCATTCCAGGACTTGTATTTCTGTTATGGATGTTCCTATAGGTAGAAATATTGAAGTACGGTATAATGGTATAAGGTAGAGCTGGTTGAGTACAACAAAAAAGTGTTTGACTGGATGTGAATGGTTCAAACGATTTTAAGTTCAAAACAATTTTAAGTCATTTTGAATTGTTTTGTTTGATTTTTTCGGCCAACAGAATGCATTTTGTTTTCGTTTGTTTCTTTTGATTTTTGATTCCCTAGGTAAAATTGTCTATGATAGTTTTTTTGTTTTCCTCCAAATTTGTATTGAAAACTCCATTTAATTCCCACAGGACAGGAAATAATGAGAGTTGTGTGTATAATAGCCAACCTATATGCCAAGTGGCAATACATTTAGTAAAGTGCATGAACTTGAAGAAGAAAAAATTAAGTGCATTAATTAGCCTCATTTTGTAATAACCTAAAGCTTCCAATAGATAGTCTTTATAGACTCCCACAAAAGACCCCCAGTCCCACAGCACATGAAATTGTCTTAAAATTGTAATTAACAAGTAACAAGCTCACAAAATTTCAGCTTTGTAGCAGATACTTTTCTTGTCAAAATTGATTAAGCTTTTTTGCTAAAATCACACACATATTCTTGGAATACTTTTGAGAGATAAAAACAGCCTATTTCTCACCAATTTGGAACTGAATAAAACTATATGTGACAGTACTGTAAGCATTTTAGCTTTAGAATATAACCTTGTATAAAGTTGTATCAATTTAACATCATAATTTCTAGTTTGGGGGAAGGATCTAGCTGGACAGAACATAAAGGATTGGGGAATAATTAGAAAATATCCAGAAGAATAGACATCCTGGTATGCACCAATGGACCGTATAAAACAAACAATGCCATGACTAATAGTGAATTGGGTCAAAGTATGAGTCAAAATAGTATGAGAGTAAATCCTCTGATACAGACCTTTTGAAAATCAGTGAGCCATTTCTAACACTCCCAAGTATGACCTTACAGACCTTGTGACTAAAATAATATGGTTGCCTGCTCTCCAATGATAATATTATTGTGCACCTATGGTATTAAGTTTACATAAAGCAGGGACTTTCAAAGTAAATCTTATAGGTTCAATATGACTCATTCATTTTTGTTTTATTGAGAGAAAAAGAAACCCAGCAAAAACAAACATCTTGGTTTGTTATGTTAAACCTTTTGATTTTCATAAAGCTCTACCTTTTTTGCAATAAATGTTACCTCTACAATGTAGCTAACATGCTGATATGTCCTTCTTGCATTATTTAGTGAACCTATAGGCCTATGTAAAGCTTTACGCTTGAACGCTATCAGTCAGAAATTAGTCATAATAAATATAACTTTAGTACAGTCAAACAAGCACTAAGAAAATAAATAAATTCCCCATATGACATCATAATGAGACCAAAATAAATGAGGGTCAGGGGTGCTAACCTATCAACCAAACACACAATTTTACCATTTCTTGCTCAATTAAATATTATGAACACAAATCTCAAGTTTGAAATTTATTATCACTCATCAAGATTTGTATGGGTTATACCACCACTACCCAGTGGTTAAGGGGTATACTTTTTGTATACCCCTTACGTCATTTGATAATTTTAATTGAGCATTCTAGCGTGACAAAAAAGCTAAGGGGAAGGATACAACATCAGCCATCCCCTGGTTAGACTAGGTGGGCTTGGAACCTATCACACTCGTAATGTAGCGGTAAGATACTGACTCCAAAATTGTATCTGATCAACTCTAATGATTCTTTATTTAAGAGTGTATTTTGTCTTGTTCATGACAGATTGAATTGGAGCATTTAAATACTGCCACAGATGAGATCAACTCAATAGAGCTGCAGCTAGATGTAAGTACCCATTACTGTAAAACAACTTTATTTTCGCACGGTATTTAATTTTGCTTATTTTGTGAGGACCTTAAATTCCCTATATTAAAGACCAGATAAGACACACATTTTGGAAACGGGAAATTAAATCCTCGCAAAAATGTTGGCTTTAGGTAATTTGCAAAATAAAGTACCAGCAAATGTATATTGGTTTTACAGTATTTCAATACTCCTATTTATATGATTCATGTTTTATGTGCAACAGTGCAATTAATCATATCTCATACAGATGACTTTGAAAGTTAGTGAGATCAAAGTCTGAATTTAGACGGGGTCATTGTTTCAGCTTTTCCAGACTGGATTTGAGTTGAGTCACTAAAGTCATTGTTTGCATCTTACTCAATTACAAAGGACCTGAATAATAGACCCTTTTTGTCCCAGCTTCCAGGTTGCATGTGCTCTATGCGCACCCCCCCCCCCCCCCCCCCCCCCTCACACCCAAAAAAAATCAGACATTCCGGGTTAAAATTGTGAAATATCTATAGCGAAGAGTTCTTGGAGACCCATGGTCAAAATGAAATATAGATGATGAACTAGAGGTGTTCACTTTGTTGTTTTACAATCCCATTGACTCTTGGACAATCTTTGGTTAACAAAAAAGTCAGAATAATGTTCAACTTTAACATTTAAAGAAATTGTAAAAATGATTGCAAAACATGTAATGTTGACTTCCAGTTATCAATTGATGCAATTGTGCATCAGTGTAGGCTGTAGCTGTGGTAAAGAAAAATACCGAAACCGACGCTGAAAAACCCCACCTAGTACACCAAAATTCATCGGTTGATCAATTTTATGCAACAACCTACACCAGTGTCATTCTTTTTCACACACAAATAATCGGGGGCTCTACCCTGGATTTAACTTGGTGTTGAAAAAAATCAACTGGGTCATTTTCTGAGGGTTGTTACTGGATTGCACTGTTTCAGTTTTGCCTTACTTGGGAGCTACGGCAAAAAAGCCTGGCGTGAACAGGCTTTTGGTGACGAAGAATAAACTGTTCTTTTTTGTGCAACTTTTGGAAACATTGAGAAAATTTAGAACATCACTGAACTGCAATTTTTGAAAAACAAAAGCAATAAAAACAATTAGAACAAGGTTGGGTGTTTTTTTGTCACCTAAGAGCAAAGACTTGGCTTGACTTTCAAAACAATATATGATTTAATTCCCTTATACGGTTGTAAGACTTGACGTTTGATAATTTATTTTTGATCATCAGGAAGCTCGTGCAGGATTTCGATCAGCACTGACTGAATCAACTCAAGGACTGAATACCATCTCCAAGAAACTCGGAAGCTGTATTGAGAAGGCCAGACCATACTATGACGCAAAGCAAAGAGCAAAGGATGTAAGTGACTAAAAGGGTGTATACCTTATTCAGTTCACCCCACGTATATTTCCTTTTGCCATATAAACTGATCCTAAAGTAACCCCTTGATCCTATCCACTTTGGAAAATGTATCACACAACAAAATAACTCTCAAAAAGGAAATATTTGTGTCTGCTGTTATGTGCAAGGTTTGGGTTAGATATATTTAAAGGGACCATGCATTTGAATAATATTTGTTACATAAATGTGTACTATGAACTTTAAAATTTCACACCCAAATACTTCAATAAACACAGTAGAGGCACAAAATTATCCATAAACCATGAATAGGTTTCATATGAATATATTTGCACTGTAGGTCTTGTGTCAATGAACACAAAATCACTGAATTCAAAAATTTCCGAGATGCAATTGAGCAAATTTTAATTTACCACCCGCCCTAGAAATGGTTTGTCCCGGCCAGGCCTGTTGGTTTCATGCATGTGGGGTTAGCGTCTTGCCACGCCCACTCCTTCCCTTTCATTTTTCGCGGGCTTTCTCGTGGCGTCCCCTTTGGTATCATTATGTTCATGCTAAAGCATGCGAGAGGTCGTGTCTGATGTTTAGCTTCTGAAATTTTCCCACCCACCCACCCGCTAGATGTAAGTGGTGATTCGTAGGCCCACATTCAATGTTATGACATAGGGCAGCGTTTTGTTGTCCAAAGGTTAAAAGTCGTGAAATAATTGATAACGATAAATAATTATAATGATAATATTGATTTAAGGTCATTACCTGAGGAAAAATTATACAAATAGTCCTAACAGTTTGAATTTATTTAATAATGGTTAGGTAGCTTTGCTCCGGGGCTTCTCTCGTCTGCGCGATGAAGCTCAGGGGTGGTGGTTTTCGCCCCATTCCGTGATTGGTTGAAACTCTAAAAGTTGATAATTGGATAATAAGATACAAGACATATCTATGGCAAATTGTGTGAATAAACATTGGCCTAAATGAAATAATTAGTTTGCATTGGCATATCTATCTGACAAAATTGAACCTGATGTGCATTGGCACCTCGATGGCAAATCATTCGTGATCGATTGACAACTAATTTTTGAATAATTTGATAATAATATACATGACATATCTATGGCAACATTGTTGGACTTTGCATTGGCAAATGGCATAATTTAGATTAATTGCATTGGCATATCTAATTGGCATAATTGACCCATGTGCATTGGCACATCCTTGACAATTCATTTCGGCCTCTTTTTGTCTGCGCAATGGAGATCGGGTGTAGTTTGCGCTCTCCTGCCGATTGATTGGGATAACTCATATATGGTCTTTTGATTCCGTGCATTGTTGTGTAGATTATGTTTTGGATGACATGTGATACATGTTGGCTTTATAAATAAAAGCAACCGCTTGCATGGCTGGCATGATGAAGTTTGCAATTATACCTTTGTGTCCTGCATATTGTTTCTAAGGTCTGGTGGTAAAAAACCCTTATACATATAACAATTTAACACATTGTTTAGAAATAAGGGTGCAAATATATGGACATATTTACATACAATGTACAACTTTGTACCATACCAGGGTTAGCATAAATGGGTGTTTGGGCATCCAGTGCCAACCATTTTGACTGCGCTGCCCATTTTTTAGGCCGGGGTAACCTTGTGCCATACATCTATTGATTTTGTTGCTTTCCACCCTATAGTTACAGCAGGAGACGCAGAAGGCAGCTGTCAGGTTTGAGAGAGCCAACAGCATGCTGTCAGCGGCCAAAGAGATGGTGGACCTTGCGGAGCAGGGACTCATGCAGGAGGGAAGAACATTTGATGCCAATTGGCAGGAGATGCTCAACCATGCTACCATGAAGGTGAGGAATACTCAAGGGGTATACAATAATAGGATAAATTTAGATAACTGCTGCGGAAACTAAATGTGTTTAAGATGAAACTGTCAACTGAGTTCTTATCCTAGATCAAACAACATTGGCTAATTTGAATTGTGTCTAAAGATTATAGCACTGGTTTCGTACCTACCTCATCTACCAAGTTGAGGTGTGTGAGCAATAGGTCCAAGCATGGAACTAGTGGCAGTGGTCCAAATTATGCTGCATGAGCTGTAAGTGCAAGCTGTGCACTTCAGCTAAGATGGCATGAACATGAAACCAGTGCTATAAAGAATATGACATCTACTACGGTATATACTTTGTGTCACTTTAAGTTGGGAGGGGACATCATCACATCATGAACAGAGCATAATTCCAACTGGTTGATTTTCTTTTTTAATTCCTTTGGTGGAAATGCAATTGCATTGGTGTTATTTGCGTAAAAAGATGATGCAATCACTAGGACACATGCTGACATCTACTCATAACTTAGGGGAGGTGAAGTATAGCAGTAAAAAAATAAATAATAATAATAAAACCATGCTTATTGAGCGCATAACATAATTAAGTCCCTATGCACTATAACAAATAAAACAGAAAACAGATAATACATAAAAGTAATAATAACAAAAGACAAAACAAAAAACAAATGCTTCACTGAGCATCTGAATGGGTGATATGTTGAATTGATAAAAGGTAAAAAGGATAGTTGCAATTGATTCCCCATTTTATTGTTGCTCCCTAGTCATGTATGATTAATATTGTTGCTATAAATACTGTGTTTTATTCACATAAAGGTTCCAAGCTCAAAAAGTAATGGGAGAAGGATTGAGGGAAGGAAAAAGTGCAACTTTATCAAATTTGTTTATAAATATGCTTTGGGTTATTTAGGAGAGGGGGCTGCAAGGGGGCAATTCCATTGTTTCCCAGGGGGAGAATGGCGAACGGCAAAGTCAAGATGACCAAATCTCACCGGGGGAAATTCGTATAATTAATTTGTGGTTCCAAGTAAGTGCTGTCACCTATTCCTGGCTCATTAATCACCACCCCTATTTAAAGTGGACTGGCTTGGTAACAGTTGATTTTGAGGGTACTGTGAAGAAAAGATGGCAGTAATTACCAGTATTTGGTGCATTGAATTTAGGTTAAATTCAGAATAGGCCTTTTGAGCTCTTTGTTTTTCTGACAACATTATATTTCCACAAGTTTTCAGGTGATAGGATGATGTATATGTTCTATTTTGTTCTGCCCACTATTTTGTATAAATCTGAAAGCCTTTATGATTCCTCAAAAACTGTTTTTATTAAAGTTTCATTAGACCAAGGAAAAAAACCGACCTACCCTATAACCCTAACTCTAGATCACCACACGGCAACAGATTTCTTTTCCGACCCCCAAATTCACCAGAAAGGTCACCCCAACCCCCCTGCACGCCGGGTTATAAAAACTTTTTTTTCAGCACAGTTGCCGTGTGGTGTAATAGAGTTAGGGTTAATATTTTAAAAAAGTTTTGAAAATTGTTGAAAATTCACAAAAAATTCCCAATTTTTTGGAAGAAAAAACAACAACGCCCGACCGAACAGGTGTTTTTTGGTGTGGCCTTACAATGCATCCTCACAGGTGGCAACAAGATTGGTGTTCATGTTTCAAATAACCCTAACCATGGCATATCTTACAAATTCCAACAGAAGCACCATGCAGGTGCACCCCCATTCCCAAATCTCATTGCGCAATCATGTAAAGAATTCGTAAAAATTGTAATTTTGGTGTATATTTTTCACAGTATCCTATAAAACAACTTGCCAACCTCATTCTTAAAAATTGATAATAAATCCATGTTTGAATCAAAATGTGCACTTTAAATGCTTTCAAATCCATGCCATATTTTCATTATTTTAAACAGCCTTCCTAACTGTCTGTCATACTAACTGTCTGGTTAACATTTCAACATTTTTGCAATTAAGCTAATATAATGGGTAGCAATAGTATTGTACGAGGAGAAACAGGTTCTCTGCAATTAGACTGACATACTTGAAGCCTGCCACCCATAGCCTAATGTACCGCAATACTTGAAGCCTACCACCCATAGCCTAATATACAGCATATACTTGAAGCCTACCACCCATAGCCTAATGTACCGCAATACTTGAAGCCTACCACCCATAGCCTAATATACAGCAATACTTGAAGCCTACCACCCATAGCCTAATATACAGCATATACTTGAAGCCTACCACCCATAGCCTAATATACAGCATATACTTGAAGCCTACCACCCATAGCCTAATATACAGCAATACTTGAAGCCTACCACCCATAGCCTAATATACAGCAATACTTGAAGCCTACCACCCATAGCCTAATATACAGCATATACTTGAAGCCTACCACCCATAGCCTAATATACAGCAATACTTAAAGCCTACCACCCATGATAGCCTATAATAAGTTATACTGTCTATGGACATAATTCCACCAATGCGTGTTAACCCGGAAATGCATTCCAGGAAGCTTTCAAAAAATGATGGGCGTCCAGATTGGTCAAACGTGAAATCACCATGTGCATGCATGTATAGTTGTTTGTGCATATCATGCATTTGGACACAATCTCAGGAACAACATAAATTTGTGCACGCATGAAATAGCTTGAATTACGTCCATAGCATTATGTGACAATAAACAGAATAATCCCTAACATGGCAGCTATAAGGTTGATGCAAATGTGCCCCCCCCCCCCCCGCCCCCCCTCCCCTGCAATTAGAATGTGCAATTGCAACCAGTTACTCATTCAACATGTTTTACTAAGAATCATTATACCATGGCTGATAACAGTATTATAGAAACAGTCATCTATTATACAATTATACTGTGACATTCTTACAACCAACCATCCATACAAAGTCTTTACAGCGAACAAACATTCATCTTTGCATTGAAACTGTGACATGCTTGCAATGAATTACCTGTACAACAAGTTTTTAAGAAGAGATTCAAAGCATTGAACAGAATCTTTTAGTTTATGGCCACTAATAGTTTCATTGTAACAGCCTCAAACATGTCTGCCCTGCAATATTTCAGCTTGGCAACCAACCACATTTTGTGATGAAACTTTTCTTTTTGTTTTCAATATTGTAAGGGTTTGTGTTGTGGGTGTTTCCCAGCCATAATAATTGATAGGTTAAATGGTGTATTGACCCATCCACTCCATGGTGTCAGACCTTTCTATCCCTGTCTAGGTCTTTGTGGGCATCCATACATCTCAGCCTTCTTCCTACAAACCAGACCATAACCTCTATTTACATTTACCGTTGGACCTTGATAATCATTTGTCTTCTGTTAACCACCATATACTAATTGTAACTTGTGATGTAATGTGCACATGGGGTAACGTGGGAGAAACTGTTTCATCTAAATGTTGTGGGATTTTAAGTGGAATGATAACATGTAAAATATTTGTTGCCTTTGTCTCAGGGAAGCACTATGGCTCGTGCCACATTTAGGGCTCACCCATGATAAGTCTTAAATTTGCTACATTGTCCAGCCCATCAAGTCTTTGCCTCGTAAGGGCTGAACCATACAGATCTTTGCCTCATGTAGTCCTTTCATCATCAACGCTGATTCATAAACCCTTCACCCCAAAGTGCCAACCCAAACAGCCTTTGCTACATTAGTATAAACAACCCTTGATGGAGGAAATGCTTACAGCATCATCACTTCAAAGAGTGGTCCTTAAGAAAGATCAATACCTTACGAATTGGAAATTGGTGTGTTTGTACAATGCGATATAGAGACCATGCCATACACGTATTACATAAATGTGGTGGTGCATTTAGGCACTGAATAATAAAGTAGAGTGTGTCTCTATAGTTTCATCAGTTCCAGCAAACTGGCAAGAAACATTTGGATTTTAGTTCTCTGCGTGCAAAAGTAATCCAAGCGTACATGCCCGATTATTGTCACACGCACGCGGTTTTGGCCGCTTCGCCAATTTGGAACTGATCAAACTATATAGATGGCCATGGGCTTATTGAATTGTTCTACATTTCCAATGCTGAAATTGGTACACACTATTTATCACTGTATAAGAGAGAGTATGTTTTGTATGGTTTCCGTGGACAACCATTTGATGGTCATATGACCTATCATATGAAAGCTGGTGTCATGAAATTTAAAAATTCAAACTTGAGTATATTTGTGTTTCAAAACATAATTGTCAGAAATCTTGAAATGAATTTCCACAAGTAAAATCTTTTTCTGCATGGGCAAACGCCAACATGCTAATTGGCTAAGAGATAGTAAAGAAGTGATTATTGTCTCTATTAACATTTTGTAGAAAACGTGTGCTATGTCTGTCTCGCTCGCACCTGTATGACTTGCATGTTTAAAAACCCTGGTATTTAACAGGGGTACTAGTTGTCTGTTCCGACAACAAATTGTCTCTCATACTATGTTATGTGATGATATATAAACTATCTTTAGAAAAAACGTGTCACTGAAAATTCAAACCCTTCAAACATTTTGAACAACTGATTAACTAAAATTATTGCATGAATTAACCGACGAGATTTACGTAACAGAAAGTATTTTATTCAACTGTTTCACTTGGTGTTTTATTACACCTAAACTCGAACCCATGAGCACTCGGGACAAGTAGTGCATCTTTTCAGATCGATGATAGTTTCTGGGAGTGAGACTGTCAGGTTAGTTATTGCTGTTGAGTGGTTATTTCATGACAGCGCTAGAGGCTATGTGGCCTTTTATGATGCTTCATTATGATCAATTTTAATCTGAGACACACATAGCTTCAAAAGAAAATACCGGCTTAGCCGTCCCTTGTATTTGAAAGTCACTGATTGGCTTTACGTGCAGTAAGTTTAAAGATTGGTTTTTACAATTGGTTTTGTACATCCTGTAATCAATCATTGTCTATAATACACAGGTGGGTGAGGCGGACAAAGAGCGTTGGGAAAGTGAGTGTGAGCACCAGGCCACCGCAGCAGAGTTTGACCAAGCAGAGAGGGACTTGAAGAGGAAGCAGAGGTCATTACGCAGTGCTATTAACAAATCAAGGTCAGTATCATCATAGGTTTATCCTCAATATCTACCTCTGATAGTGATTGTGAAAATACATTTGATAGTCATGTGCTGGATGTGTTGGACATGTATGTGGTGTATATGTACTGTACATGTACTGTACATGTGCTGTACAGGCGCTGTTCATGCGCTGTACCTGTGATTAAGCTGTACATGTGCTATGCATGTGATGCGCATGCATTTGTAAACAAGTACTAGCAACGCATGAACCAGAGATGGAAACAGATTTTATATTGTGTAATGTGATTAGCAAATTAAGGTCATTGTCAGTTTCTTCACGATACCCACACCCGTAGTATGATCAATGTAGAAGACATGTGCATTATGTACACGCACTGGACATGTAATATACATGTGTTGGGCATGTGATGTCTGTGTATTGGTAAAGCAAGTGTCAACAGTAGGTGAACCAGCAGAAAATAAATTATAGGTTGATACACGCAGTAACTGTTTGCATATTAGCAAAATTTTCAATATTCAAATACAAAGTTTAAGAACAAAAGGAACCTGGACAGTCATTTTGAGACATATAATTTTTTTTTTAAACAATTTTGTTACATGAATCAGTTTAGATTGTTTAATTTGTTTATTGTATTTTCTATTTCAGAATATACTTTGAGATGAAGAACAAATGCAATTCACAACTAGAGGTAAGTAAACAAACATAATTATCAGGAAATGATCAGAAAAGTATTTGTTCTAAACAAGCTTTTCCGTAAATACCATTGATCTGAAGCTTTCGTACAAGACTGATCATGAGCATCTTTCTGCCTCCTGTCATGCCGGTCATTGGGCAAATACTCCTAATAATTATAATGATGGTAATTTATAGAGCGCCATGTATTTAGGTAGGCTACTCCGAGACGATGTAGCCATTATTATTACGCTGCCATTAATAAATCGTCACAATCATTTCGCTTCCGCTTCACCTATGGGGCAAGTGGCTAGGTGCACAACCATATCAGCATTTAGATTGTGATATCACCCTTAACAGCTACCCAATCTCGCTTGGGTCAGTGAGGCAATTGAGACTAAGTATCCAACCCAAGGGACACAAAACAAGTTGGCCCGCTGGGGCTAGAACTCACAACCTCATGAGTATATGAGTCCCGCATTGTTCCGCTGGACCATACATGCTCCCATAAATCCTACGATAGTATCTGAACCAAATGGAATGACCAAATCATGTTCTTCTTTCAAATAGTTTCTCCCATTCCTTGGTTATTTAATACAAGCTTAACTCCTGATCACAAAATAATGGTAGTTAATTGATACCCATGGAATGAATACCCAAATTTACATTATCTTATTGATTTGTCACAGGAACAAAAAAAGAAGGTGAGTGGCCTGGAGTCCAGGGTTTCCCTGGCCAAGGGTTCATACTCGTCAGCCCTACGCAACCTGGAACAAATCAGCGATGAGATTCACATGCAGCGACGTACACAATCCATGAAGCTCGGTGAGCGTGGCAGAGGGGTAGGCGCAGAGTCAGAGGTACCAGCAGAACAACCCTCGGCTCCGGTCAGACCTTCGTTACTGTGCACGGACCCTGACAACACCAAGATGGACTTGCTTAAAGGGTACATTGAAGGGTCGACTAAGGACGATATGCATCTGGTATTGCAGAAAAGTCCCGTCGCACAACGCCCCGTTAGTCATCAAGAGGAGAGATTTTTATTCCCAGAGGATCCGCACGCAATTCTCACGGCGTACGAATCAACGGGAGATCTGGATGACATGTCAGACACAGCAAGTTTTGCATCTGGGTTGTCAGGTGATCGCATGGAGGATTTTGAAGACAGGGGGTTGCTTGGTGTCCCGAGGGGATCCAGCCGGGAGGTTTCACCGGCTGTGAGTCAGGAAGTCTCCCCAGCTGGCAGTCTGGATGTTTCTCCTGCCATGAGCAGGGAAGCCAGCCTGACTAGCAGTGAAGGTATGGCGGAAGAAGCGGATAGAATGGACAGAGAAGAGAGGCAAGAGACTGAGGGTGGCGGTGAGAAAATGGAACAGGAAGGGACAACAGAAGGCGCTGCAACGGAACCGGGTAAAGACGACGAAGGAGATCTCACCCCGGTGGCCGACGCAAAACAAATCACACTGGAGCTTTGTTGCGACGAGGAAAAGAGTACCGGTACCCAGGGTGACTCAGAGGAGGATCCGTGCACACCCACTAGAACCCGCACTGGGACTTTGCTAGCAGCGCGGCAGGACACGATGGAGCAGCAATCCTTGCAAGATGAGGGCGTGTGTGTCGAAAGTGAAGATCAAGAAGTGGTATCATACGATGATACAGAAGAAACCTTGACAGAGGAGACGCAAACAGATGAGCACGAGTTGGATGACACTTCGGAGAAAACTGATGGTGGTGATGATGAAAACATGATGGATTGAAGAAAAAAATGTGGCAATGTTGACTATAGTTTGTTCGGTTCCAAATAGGCAAGGCTCAGTCAATATTTTTCAATTGAGAATAAACTAAAATCGGGTATGATTGAACTGAGGAATAACTCGATAGCACTTTCATTTTGTTTCTATGTGACACATTTGCATTAACAGCAAATCATGTCATCACATTGATTTGATGGCATAAAAGTCATGCATGAGATGATGTCAAATAATCTACAAAATAAATTCAGTCAATGCCAGCATCACGCTTGGAACGATAATAAATTCACTGATTGGCACCAAATACACTGTGTCTAGTCTACGCCCACGACAGCGTCGGACTTCACACGCATGGTGTACCGCGCTCCCTATTGCGCCGTAGCCATGGCAGCGCGACAATGCATTCGGTATTCGATGCGTCACTTCAACTAATTGTATTGATCGTTATTTGCCGTATGTGAGCGACAACGTAATGTGGTGAAGTGTTCATTCTCGCAAGTAATGTGGAATAGCCAATAATAATAATGACATTTTTGAGCGCCTAACAACAGATAAATTCTCTAGGCGCTTTACAAAAACATCATAGCTGACTGCAGATGAACCAAAAACATACGAGCGAAACAACAACAGATTTGGTCTATACCTGCACCTATGGATGAGTTGGTTCTAGGGTGCAGGGAACCAGCATATTTATTTAAAGGCATATTATGTGATCTTTTCCAGGGGCACCCTCTATCCATGATTTTTTTTTAGAAAGTAGATTTTCTTGCAGATTTACATTTCTGATCATAAATCATGAATATATTTTGAGTTACAGAGCGATACGATTCCTAATTACTTCAAAATCATGGTTTTTATGGGTTAAAAATAGATTGTCCGCTAGAAGACAGTTTATTTTCACTCTATTTTCACTCTAAAAAACGTGATTTTGAAGTAATTAGGACTCGTATCGCTGTGTAACTCAAAATATATTCATGATTTATGATCAGAAATGTAAATCTGCAAGAAGATCTATACTTTCAAAAAATAGAGTGCACCCCTGGAATAGATCGCATAATATGCCTTTAACAGCTATGCACAAGAGGTGGGCTTCCTTAAGCATGAATAAACATGAACTTTGTACATTTTGCCTATTTGGTACTGAATAAAGTATAGACTTTAAGTTCTTCAGGTTTATATTAGATACTGCCATGTAATTCAACTGTACTCTTGGGCGCTATGAACTTGATCACCATGACTGGCACCTTCCACTGTACATACTTACCGATATAGATGCATTACAAGTGTTGGTTTGGTACGAGGGTGAAAATGGTTGTTAGACTCGAGCCATACCCCCTCCTTGGTTTAAGATAAATCATGCAAAAGAAAGTGTTTAGCACAATAAAACTACCATTTGTTAACACTTTTCACGCAGCTGTCGTCTGCAGGAGACAGTTTCCAAAAATGTCACAATTTTTTTCAAAAATGTTAAAACTATTAAATCTCATCACCATATTTGGAATCACCATGTGAAATGCATTAAAATAAGTACAAACATGTCTAGTTTTGGTTCAGTAATCATTGAGATAGACTTTGAATATTCAGAGAGGTTTCTGACAAATCTGTTTTGTATATATGGTAAAACTAATAACCGCGTGGAAAGTGTTAAACACTTGGCACCTTTTGGTTCTAATTTCAGTTGGGTCTCTCCTCATGTTATATATATCAAAACAACCTTGCAACTCAAACATTATAGATATAGTATGTATCAAATGCAAGTTTTCATATTTCTAGTTAGTACAGTACCTTGAATAAAAATGTATTGATCAATACTCCCTGGTTAAAAATCTGAACACTTATACATTAGTACGGAGGAACAGCTTTGAACCAAACATTGACAAAATTTATCTGGAATTGACAGTACAATGTTTTATAAATTGGCTTTTGAAACACCCCCAATCAGCAACAAAAATGGAGGGTGGGCTGTATCCCCAAGAATGTATGCTTTTGAATGTAAATCCAGACAAATTTTGTTTAAAATATCACTATTTTGAAACTAAGCTGATAAATAACTATTGTATCTGTCTGTGACCAGATTTTTGATAATTGGAGTTTGTAATGATTCTTCAAAACTAGTTTGGCATTCTTCAGAAATTCAGCGAAATCTGTACATAAAATGTGTGACAAATTTTCTAGTTTGAATTTTCATAGTTAATGCTGCATGTAATATAGAGATGATTCAAACTTATAATATAAATTAAGAAATAATAGTCGGGTATCAAAGCAGATGTTTATATGATCATTATAACAGTATTTTTCCTCTCTCTCTCTCTCTCTCTTACAAAATGATGTTTTATCTTTTGTATATTATTTATGTACAGTTCTAAATTATATGTGACATTGTTAAAATTTTGGTTTTAATGGGCAAATTGTTCTCCACTACAGCTTTATATAACTAACTTAACAAATGGATGCCAGAAAAATGAATACATTTACCATCTATTCAAGCTAAAATATTTAAAAAAGGATGTCTTTTTTAATCCCTTACGTAAATGTTACACTAACATTACGCTACAATTTTTTTGTCATTTGTGTTTTAGGCCTCTTTGTTTGGTTTTCATGTCTTAAGTAAATCAGACAGATCTAAAGCAGAGGTTGAATTTGAAAACTTGATTGTCTAACTCCGAGACAATAAAATTCCCAAATTATTGGTGCTCTATTTGAGATTGAACACTTTTTACAACTTTCTAAAGTTTCAAATCGTGGAATTACTATGTTTTTATACTATTCTTCAGTTTTCACCTTGGCCCAGTTTCGTCTTATTTTGATAGACCATGGCACATACAAGTCTTTTTGTTTCCAACTCAGCAGGTACAAAATATGACCATATCTACAAATAGGTCTCCCATACGGAATGTAGCATATAAGGCAGCAACGGACACAAGTCATAATAGGTTGACCTCGCGACTTAAAGTTTGCGAGATCAACCTACCTCTTAAAATGATCAAACGGACATCCATGGTGCTCAATACCCCTCTGATAGGTTACCAGAGTTTTCAAGCATATGTAATGAGCCAGTCGAAGACCTATTTAAGGATATTACTCAAAATATAGTTAATTGTCATGCTGGAGATTGGTATGTTGTATATTATATGTAAGCCTGTAAATAGCAGTTAGAGGATTTTTATATTTGAATATTTGAAATTTGAGATATCAAGTTCTAATTGTATAGATAAGTAGGCTAGCTACATTGTAGTGCTATAATGAGTCAAACAATTCAGTAATTTTGAGTCACAATTAATAACATTGTAGATATAGGCCAATGGGATTTCCTGAAATTAAGCACATGTGGAGATAAAAGGCACTCAGTGTTCAAAGTTGTGCTTTGCCTCTTACAGTACCTTAAATGCAACTGTGAAAAATATATGCATTCAATGGAAAATGATAGAGGGTGGTCTCTGGCAACAATCTTTTACCATGGAATTGAAAAGAAAACTGTAAATTGAATGCCTTTTATCCGAGTGCCAAATTTTGGGACACCCTGTATTTTGTGAAAATAAACGTGTGTAACGCAGAGTACAAAGGCGATATTTTGAGCATATTTCTTGTCATAAAAAATGTTTGTATATTTAAACTGATATTGTTCATTTTATTGATTAGTGGTCCGTATAATGGCTTTATAGTTACCAAATAGTGTGATATTTGAAATGAATATATTTTGTGGAAATAATGATTTAAGCGACATCGTCTATGCCCAAATATTGCACTCAAGGAATGGAAACATGATCGAGCGACATCGTCTATGCCCAAATATCGCACTCAAGGAATATAAAGTGTAAATAATGTGTGTGTTCATCATTCTCAGCTCATTGCTTAATTATTTGCTTTAAAACATGTCAGTTCAGTCCAGGAACCACCATACAGCCATAACCGATTCTGTAAAACCACTCTTTTCAATGACTTTTATAAAACAAGAAAGAAAATGTCTTGCATCAATATTTAAAAAGATTGGCATGAGTCCACATTCACATTGGCGACAATGGAGGGAGGCACACTGTACAGATGATATATTGAGTATTTCTGTTACCTTATTATTGCATAAATTTGTTATTCTAATGACCTAACTTATGCACCCATGTGATGGAAAGTGTACTTTAGGTCCAGTCCCACACATGTTTTAAGTCGTTGACTGTTAAAACTCATCTTGCAAAACTTTAAATGGTCATCATCTAACCTGTCAAATGCTTAGTCTAAATTTGGTTTATATTGGACACTTTATTTGACAGTGTAGTTGATGCATACCTAAGACAAGTACACTTTATCCACACAAAATAAACAAATTCCTGTTCTCAAGAGTTAATGCTGCGTAGATAAGTGGATCATCCACTGACATCACCGCATGGAGGTATATGAATGAAGTACGCTCCCATATATTGAATATGATGTGCGAGTATTGAAGCAATCAGAAGTGTAATACTAATATCTAGGCTGAAGTGCGAGGGAGGTCACTTTGATGTAATATATCTTTTGGATGTGCTATACTGTAATTATTGTAGACAACATTCTCAGTACTCGGGCTCTGTATCTTTACTTGCTTGTGTGATAGGCGACTGTGTGCTTTAAGAGTCCCCTGTTCAATTCCCGGTGCATGTGCCAGTTTCTTTGTCCCACCTTTCCCCAATTCTCCTGTAATCTGGAAAAACCTAGTAAGTCTGTTGAACGCAAATTTGAGAAAACAAAGGGAAAACTGTTCCCATATTTTTTCCAGACTAGGTGTTTCCATACTAGGTTCTTCCAGATGAAAAACTGCCGACAGGGAAGAGTTTCACACACTTTACAAAATTGTCTTACTAGGTTTTTGCAGATTACAGGAGAATTGCTTCCTCATACTTTTAATGAAAATCAGCCCTAAAAGTAAATACTGGTTTCTTGGTCACCCTCCTCTTAGGCCAAAAAAGGTCTGTCTCGCATGGGAAAATAGCTATGCGATATACACCTTTTTTATTGTGTTTTTGGCCCACTTTCTGAGCCAATTCCTTTCAAATTTTTTCGGACATCTAAATAATTTTAAAAAATTGGGCTCATCATGTAGGGTTATGTGGCAAAAGTGACTCCACATACTTATACGTGTGGGGTATGTGAAACAGATTTTGTTCTTCTTGGCTTATAATCATTTACATACTTGGAATAGTAAAAGAATTGTTACCTCAAAGTAATAAGAACATGCATCACCTTTCATTTACAGTTCATTTACAGTACAATGTACTATCAATTAGTTAGGTGTGTAATTTATAATGTACAAATACTTACCATAGGTGTATTTTTATCTTGGCTAAACAAGGTGCATCAAGTTCACGTATGTACTTATTGTGTAAAATATGCATTGTATATTAATCCTTTATATATTTTGCTATATTTTTTGTACTTCATTTGTTAGATTTGCATTTGTGTTGGAATACTTGTAATTGTTTTAATATTTGAAATGTGTTAATTAAGCAGTATTGAAAAGGGAGAGAAACACCATGAAGAATGTTGCAATACTGAATATAATTTAATCAGTTTCATGTTTTATTCCAAGATAGGCGTTATGCAATAGGTCTTATTCTTCGGTAATGTGGTTATAAAGCTGTTTCATTTCCATTGGTATTTAATTTGGCTTATTTAGCTATTATACTTTGTTTTTCCAAACCTCTCATAATAAGTTTGGAAATTTATTTTTAATTGCCTATACTTTGTATATTTCGCCATGTCTTCATAATGTGTTGCGCGGGAAATTGATGTGTGTATCTTTCTAATGATACCAAGTTTGTAGTAAACACCTGTTATGGTATTCAGCAACTTGCTTGAGAATATGGGGAGGGCTCTATCTGAATGTGCATAAATCATCACTTGTGCTCAAAGTCAATAGAGCATGATTCTATACTGTAACACTTCATTGAACACACAACTGAGTTGTTTTTTGTGTGCAAAATAGTGGTGAATTTGGCATATTTTGTTTGAGACCTCATAAATATTCTTAAGCAAGTGACCGAGTACTGAAATAGGTGATTGCTACAAATATGATATTGTTGGAAAGAAGAACACATCAGTTTTCAATTGATATGTAATAGAATGAATGAAATATCCAAAAAATTGGTGATTGAAAAAATAATCTGAACTTTATTGAGGAGTTTGAATCTGTGCAGTGACGTCAAGAGCGTATTCTAATCTATACTTCAATCAGTTCCAAATTGGCGAGAAATGTTCGTTTTTTATCTATCTGCGCGCAAAAGTAATCTAAGCCTGTAAGCACGATTATGGCATACGCAAGCGTCACGCATCCAATGGCACTGTGAGATTGCATGCCATATTGCGCCATGCGAGCGTCTTGCCAATTTGGAACTGACTGAACTATAGTGATGAATTAAGCATTTCCGCAGGATATGTGTTAGATTAGGTGGCTACTTGTGCCAGTGCATATAGTAATGAGGTGCAATCAGCGGAATACATTCTGACGTCACTGTGCAGAGTAAGATAATGAAGTATAGGTGCCCAGTTTGGTCCCTGCCAATAAGCATATTTAGTATCGTTTTAATTGCAAGGGAATCCAACAAATGAGTTTAATTAAATGCTTGTGAAGAAAGGTGTAATTCTGCTTATTGGATGAATTTAATACCTGATGTGAAATTTTAGTTTTACCATAGTAGTAGTTATACCTCAGTAGTGAAGAAATTGGTTAACAGTCAATCACACACAAAAAAAGTTTTTAATGTTAAGAGGCTGAATTGTGTGTGTTTATACAAATAATATAGTATTTGTATTGGCACTGTAATGATTGAATTGTTAATAGCATTATGTGGGTAGAGTAGCCCATTGATGTTCAGGTATGTGGATGATGTAGAAAACTATACCCAGAATACCCAAGGGCACTTGGACAGTTTAATAACCCATATAGACCATTTCAAATTGAGATCGGAAATCTTCGGAAAAACAGGTCACGTGGAGTAGGTGCGTTGCGCGTTCTTCGCAACAGTTGATCGCATTCACAGTCTTGTCCTAGTTGGTTGTCCGCCTAGTGATTTACTATGTTTACTATTTTGGTTTTTTTATCAACAATGGAGTTGACGGGCAAATTCCAAATGTATCGAGCAGACGGTAAAAAGTGAAAATATTACCCCAAATCTCTTTCATCTCACCATTTTTGTTACTGAAATGCCGCAACATCAACTTTGTAAGGGATACAATCTATCACTAACACCAGCGCAATCTACCACACGGGCAGACGGGTGAAAAACATGTTTGTTTTTCTCCGGCACATGGCCATGGCCTGTCAGGAGCTGACAGGTCATGGAACCGAGGGCCAAACACTCGGCTAATCGGAAACATTCGGAACCGATCGTATATTTTCGGATTTGAAATGGTCTATACACCAGTGTACTGAGAGATTGACCCATTGATGTACAAAAACCCAAAGGGCACATCGCACAGTTACACTGAGAGATAAACCCATTAGTTATGGGTATGACTTAGAGACCTATCGAATTCTGTGTATGATTTATGAAACCTTGTTTCAGGAAGATGACTGCCTAGAGAAATGGAAGAAGTGATTAGTATTTACTAATTGTCCATAATATTTGTATTTTATATGTAACTGTATTCTTTCAAGGAAGAAAGGGCTTTGGATGATTATAAGTAGTACTGATGAGCGCTATGACGTTTTGTTTGTAGACTTTACTTACTCTGTAGAGGAAAGACGGACTGTTGAATTCGGAACTGTTACATTAATGTTTCCATTCAAAATTCAAAATTGTGATTATTTTTCTTGAAATAAGAGCAATTTGAAAGACCGAGCGCTTAACGTTTGTTGTCAATTTTGTTCTACCTGAAATTAAAACTGTTAATAGTCATCATAATTCTTTGGACATAATTGAACCAAACTCCTGTTCCTCAGTTGAAAAAAAATCAATGGGCATGTGCCCGAATGTGTGTTACTATTTTGGGAAACCCGAGTTCATAAAGTTCTTGCATGATTTGAATTAGGTCTATAAGAATTATGAGGTTATATCACAATTTGTGATGGAACAGGGTGTCCAAAAGGGTATTGACACCCTGTATGTATGAATTGTAGTAGAATTCATCTGGTATAATTGGACTGGCAACCCTTCTGATTTGAAACTGGCTTTGTAGAGTACCAGAGAATTCTACCTATTCCTATATTTTTGTACCGAGAGCCATGTAGTCCAATATTAAGAAATTCAAGTGTGCTGAAACATAAGCTTGCTCTTTCCCATGCCTGGATTGACTCAACTTTCAGATTTGAATTTGAATTCATCATATTTGTGTGTATGAAGTATAGGCTTCTTGATCACAACACAATTTTCAATTGGTGTTACAACCTTAATAAGCAGATGGCTTGCTTGAGACCTTTATCCAGGACACACAACCCTAAGGCCATGGCAAAACAAAAACCTGTTCTAGGGGCCTGACCAACCATTCTTTTTCTAATTTTCTAATTAATTAAAACAAAAACAAATTTACACCATTTTTGAAGATTTTTCGGGGGGAAAATTGAAATTGCTTTTTTTTTAAAAACCTTTAAAAAAAAATGAATTTTGGAGGGAAATTTGAAATGTTTCGAAAATTCCCCAAAATGTCATGAAATCTTTTGGGGAAAAACAAAAAATAACGGCCCACAGACCAACCGACCCTACCTGAGATGTCTGTTTACCTGTAGAACGGGGGGGGGGGGGGGGGGGGTAGTCGAGTAAACCAGGGTTGTACAAATTTGGAAAGTTCATATCAACTACTGTCTCTGCTCAGGATAACAAATCTTGTGTTATGATCAAAATACATCATTCTACCAACTTTGATAGACTTCCCTGGTACATATTGCTATTGTTATGTCGTCATATTTTGTGTTGTTTGTATGCCTGTATGATTTGGTTTAGTTACGAATGGGTGAAACCATTGAAAGGGCTAGCTTATATATATTAATAATACAGTGGTGTATTGTAATGTGGTTACATCAAACCTTGCCCATTAATAAAACCTTTGAAGATATAGAAAGACGTAGAAAAACCAGTAATATGTTGTCTTGTGTGTTCTTTAAAAAAATAATTGTTTTCAGCTCATAACATGGTTTGTTCTTTTTGAATCACTTGAAAAAAGCACTGGAGACATTGTTGTAACTTTCTTGTATAGGATCTTGAAAAGTGCCACTTTTTCTGAAAACATAATTTTGGGGAAATGGGGGGGGGGAAAGTATACATGATATTAAAGCGGGAACTTTCTATTGTTAGCCAAGCGTTTTCCTATTTCATGAACGTTTCAATTTCACAAAACGCCTAATCGTGTCAGGATTTATACAAACAAATGTGATCTAATTTTAGGGGGAATATTTGTGCTATTCAGGTTTGAATGAAGCAAAGTTTACTGAGCAACTTTATGACTTGGACTGATTTAAACACATGAAAGCCATCATGAAAGCCATATTTAAATAACCAGACAGATGGCTTAAAAGTAATCTTCATGAAAGCCATATTTAAATAACCAGACACGGATGGCTTAAAAGTAATCTTTTCCAATGTCCCATAAAAACAAACATGGTGCCCTTGAAATGGAGTGGAGAAATATGCAGGTGGGCTACAGAAAAACCTTTTCTTTTAAATTACTCAGGAATACATAAATATCAAATGGGTGCAAAATAAAATGGACAAAAAACAGTCAGATATATTTGAACATCACACTGAATGTGCGTATATTTATTACTCGGTTAATATACCATATAATAATTAATCATTATTTATCACAATATAATCATTTCATCACAGAATTATACATTTAACATAAATGTCCATTATGAAAGTTACTATTTCTATTTACACATTGCATATATATTGCTTCTTTAAAAATATAGATATTTATAGAAGCATGTAGACTGATATTGGGTTCGATCATGATTTTAGGAATAATTTAGATACCTTTTTCGAACCATTGTGTTTGAGCTCCGTAGCTTTCGAGGTCATCACGACCCCTTCATTCAGCGTAGTGGTTACTTCCCTCCGTTTGTCACATGACCACCTTTTGGGCGATCACATGACAGCAGGTCATCGTAGATGGCGGGTAGGTCGTAGCCGGTGTCTCGGTTGAGGGTCGGTTTCTGTGTCCTGATTTCAATTGCCTCTCTGATCTTACGTTTCCAAAACTGATCTTCTCTGGCGATCACTTGGACGTACGACAAACGGAGGGAAGTAAACACTACGCTGAAGGGGTCGTGATGACCTCGAAAGCTATGGAGCTCAAACACAATGGTTCGAAAAAGGTATCTAAATTATTCCTAGATATTTATAGTCGCACTGTGCATTAAATAGAATAAATGAATAAATAAAGTAAAACTAATCAATAAGAAAATGAATAAACAAATAAATAGATAGACAGATAAATAGAATAGAACCATAAACTAATGTGAGATGTTAAGGCAAAAAAGATACAAGGTTTGTCTCAGCATCTGTTTTGTCCAAAGCTAATGAAAAAGGTGATTCAATTTTATTTCAAAAGTATTTTGCCAAAAATAGCTTAGCTAGGAATTCCCTTTTTTCTAATTCTGCATAGTTTATATTACTGTTTTCAGAACCAGAAATTGAAATTGAAATTGATTTCCATTCTGTTCATGCTCCTCTCTGAAAAAGAAAACATGTTCAATTACGGGTAACTTAGTGGATATGAGGTCACAGGGATCTGCCGCCAAATAGGGTCCCATTATTCACCTGTCTGGTAAATGAATGACCCCTTTGCATAGCCATTTTTGGTAAATCTAGGGTCTAAAATCCTTAAATTTGCTGTTTTCCACAGACATTTTAGCAAAATCTGTCAAATACATAGGAAAATTATGGGTCTCTGATAAATATAAACAAGAATTGATGCAAAATAGATTATTAAGTAGCATTTTATCTCAAATTAAGTCACACATAATAATAAGTACACCTAAATCTATCATTGAGAACTTTGGTAGATAAAGTATCTCAAAGCAACCTTTTTTTTATCTTCGTGCAACATGAACTTCACTTCATCAATACAGCAACATAAAAAACAGAGGTGCAGCATTTGTAAATGTTTTGTAATTGTATACACCTTTAATCTTTAAAGCAATATTTGAATATTAAAGAAGGAGAAAAAAGTGGTCACTAAAGCCCTAACCCATATCCCCTGGGTTTTTTTTAAACAAAAACGGGGAGGGGACAAGATGAAGCAATAAATTGCTGCTCCCCAACTGGGAATCGATCTGGGGATCCTCCGCACATTAACACACCAGCCCGCATAGGCAAGCCATGACTATCAGCTTCACGTTCGCGCACTTTACCGCACTCACTATATAGGCTCAGTTGTTTGTGTCATTGAAAACCGTCCACGCATTTGCTGGGAGATGGTATTTTGTGGTATTTGGTAGGGTTAGGGTAATCATGAAAAAGACATGTGGACAACCCAGTGGCAAAAAGTTTCACATTTGAATTTGTTTGCATATTTAAGTTCCCAAATCAACTTACATTGATAATAACATTTTGGTCTCAACGCAACATAGAAATAATTACCTGTAATTTTCAATGTCACTACAACTTTCATCAGCAGACTTATCGATCTGACATATGTAACCTTAACACTTTCCATGTGGCTATTACTTCAGAAACCTTTCTCAACTTTCAGAGTCTATCTCAAGGATTACTGAACCAATACTAGGCATGTTTGTACTTATTTCAATGCATTTCACATGGGGATTCTAAATATGGTGATGAGATTTAACAATGTCAACATTTTTGAAACATTTTGTGAAATTTTGGAATGTCGTCTGCAGACGCCTGCCGCATGGAAAGTGTTAAGGGAATGTGTCATTGTTTATTTTTGGCAATAGGTAGCCGCCCCCATCTTTGTTGAGTATGGTTACCTCTGTTGCATATGGCCTGCTTTACACCTCTAGCAAACCACCGAGAATCCCAATCCAATATCTTGACCTTGTCGAAGTCCACACAATGTCCAGGCGACTTAATACAGATGTGTTGGGATACCTCGGACAAGGTGGTACTTAGATGTTTGTCTTCAAGAAATCTGTTCTTTTAAGAGCATTTGGTTTCTCCAATCACCCGAGTCTGATTCCATGCTCCCTTAAAGCCACTAATGTAAGATCAAATTCTAATTCTGTTGACAAATGTTGTAATAACAACGGAAAATCACAGGTGTTTACACTTTGGGTTGAGACCAAAAGTTTGAATTTTCTCATCGTTCTACTTCCAACTCAGATGAACTTTCCTGCTAATATAATCCAATGTCAGTTACATATTTACAATGTTTTTAACACTTATTTATAATAAAGTTGTTATAATACTGTTAATATTGTTGTTACTGTCAACAAGACGTTATAATGATGTTCATAGATAACCAAACCAAGGTTGTCTTGATGTTATTGTAATCAAATTACAATTTTCCCTCTGTGAAAATCATATCTTCATGTCATCATAAAACTCTAGTCATGTTCAGATGGGAGTAAGTGATCGGCGTAAATTTAGACCCTGCAGCAATCCAAAATTCCACAAATATTTTCTCTACTCCGAACAGTTGTCCACAGGGTACTAATAACACGACCTTACTCCGAAGTTCTCTGACGAAGTTAACACGGCCATCGCAGGGGCCTAGGATTCAATATCGGAAATTCACATGGTACACCAAACCAAATCTCAGGATTAAATTGGGTCGGAGTAAGGTCGGATTAGTCAACACGAGTGCTGTCCACACGGTCACCACTACTACCTTTAACACAACCAATCGCTACTCCGACCTTACTCCAACCAAATTTACGCCCATCTGAACCCAACTACTATTAATTTTCCATGTCAACCTGTATTTTAAATATGAGTTACGATAATCACAAAAGACACGCACAAATCTTAACCATTCACCATATCTCTGCATTACAGTCATTATAATGTGCAATGTGCAGTACAAGGCCTGTTGATTTTTATTCTTTGATCAGCTCCAAATTGACAAGCCTCCTTACAGCAGGGCATTACACAGAACAATGTGGGCGCACATGAACGCAATAGGCGCACTGTGGACCATGTGTGACGCTGTGTATCACATGTGTGCGGCGTGCGTAATGCCATACACACACACATAAACGTTTTTAAAAAAAACATTTCTCACCAATTTGGAACTTACAAAACAATAGAAGCAACCATGAAATACCCATGTGACAGCTCTATAATAGCCATGTGACACCAATGTAATAGCCATGTAATAGTCTTTTCATAGCCATGTAATAACCATTTGAGAGCCATGTGGCAGCCACGAGACAGCCATATAAATTGTTCATGTCTTTTCATTGTAGTCATCAAATCTGCCTTGTCTACCTTTTCCATCTTTGAATCTTGTAGCACCCTCAACAGACTCTGCCGATAATACTGGCTTACCTGTAGAGGATTTAGGAAGCAAAATGATATGCAATTAGTAGGCAATACGGCAAGCTCCTTGCAGGGAAATTTGAGCATTTGGAGGGAAATTTTGGCATTTGGAGGGAAATGTTACTCTTTCATTAAGAAATGCATTCCATTTTGGAGGGAAATTTGGAATCGCTTGCCTGGAAAAAAACCATTTTTCAGGCCATGGACCAGTCAGTACAAAAAGGGGAAAGTTATTAGTTCGCCCACCTTTGCCATTGTGCCATTTCCGTAAAGGTAATATCATCCAATTGCGAGAAATATTCGGTTTTTATCTCTCTGTGCGCAAAAGTAATCCAAATGTACGCCCCGCAATTATGGCCACACACACGTGTCACACATATGATGCACAGTGTGCTTGTTGCCTTCATGCGCGCCCGTGTCCTTCTGTATTCATTCGCTACTGTAATGAGGCTTCAGCAATTTGGAACTGATCAAACTATAGTACCTGGTGTCCCAGGCCCACACACACTCACACCTATCAGCACACATACTAACACCTATCAGCACCCCACCTAACACCTATCAGCACCCCACCTAACACCTATCAGCACCCCACCACTAAGATCTTGTAGCACCCTTGCAACTCCTCACACCAGCAAAGACAAATTTCTGGCACCCCTGGCAGAATTATTTTTAAGGCAATACATTTGGTCAAAAATCGCCTTTATTTAAAAAACTAAAACTA
This sequence comes from Ophiura sarsii, assembly GCA_035610835.1. Classification (NCBI taxonomy): domain Eukaryota; kingdom Metazoa; phylum Echinodermata; class Ophiuroidea; order Amphilepidida; family Ophiuridae; genus Ophiura; species Ophiura sarsii. The sequence goes on from CM069444.1 coordinate 38,572,921, forward strand.
GGCAACCTTTAAATACTTAGCATTTACCTTTAGGAGTAAGATATTTACCTTTAAATGATGTAGTCTTTGAGGTGATTGTATTGTAAGGTTCCAGTATTATTCCATTTTGGTATGGTGAGTTCTTGACATAAGACAATTTTGAGTAAATTTCAGGGCAAATATGGTCCAAAATGGTTTTGGTGGGTAACCATGGCAACAGGTCGATTTTTGATTTTTTTTGAAAGTCACCCTGGATGTTAGTGCCCACGGGCCTACCAATACACAAGCTATGAGAAAAATCTATTTTTTGAAGAATAGAATTAATACTAAAAAATTACACAAACTGACTCTTATCTTCATACTCATACTCTAAGGAATCTGAGACAGAGTTACGTGTGTAGGTGGTGTATGTCTGACAAAGGCTCGGAGCCTTATCCAGTCATCCAAAATGGTTAAGTTACTTCCCATTTCCATACTCATACTCTAAGGAATCTGAGATGGAGTTACGTGTATAGGTGGTGTATGCATCTGACAAAAAGCACAGAGCCACATCCAGTCAGCCAAAATGGCTAAGTTACTTACCTTTTTCATACTCATACTCTAAAGAATCTGAGACGGAGTTACGTGTGTAGGTGGTCAGTGGCGTAGCTAGGATTTTTTTCAGGGGGGGGGGCAAGATTTCTGAAATTTTCGTAAAAGGTTGCCCCAATTATTTTTGCAGTCACCAACTCGTGAATTTCACGTAAGTGGGGGGGGGGGGTGGTAGATGTCAAAAAAATTCGCACGGTAAAAAAAAACCCCGCACAGTACATGTATTATATGTACAATTTTGCCTTCTATTTGACTATTTGGGTTGAATAACCCCCAACATAATCAGTTCCCCGCACGCCACCTCGGTCTTTAAACATTTTTTTTCCCTATTTCCTTTTTTTCACCCATTTTAATTTTTTTTAGAGGGGAGGGGGCGGGGGCACAAATGGGGTTTTTCCGTCAGGGGGGCATTCCCCCCCTGCCCCCCCCCCCCCCCCCTGAGCTACGCCCATGTTGACAAAGGCTCGGAGCCACATCCAGTCAGCCAAAATGGCTAAGTTACTTACCATTTTCATACTCATACTCTAGAGAATCTGAGAAGGAGTTCCGTGTGTAAGTGTTGTATATGGTTGACTGCCTATCAGCTAACATACACATTTCAGGATAGGATGCTATCTGCTTGGCCAGCTCAATAGATTTTTCCAATGCTGCAGAATGAAGATATCATCATATTGTAAAGTAACACAGTAAGAGTTCTAATTTTTGTGTTACAATAATTTTCACGATATACAGGGGTGTGTATTCATATTTAATCCTAACCAACAACAAACCAGCCCAACATGAACAACAGTAATCATAACATTTCTGACTACGAGATAATCGTGGTCTTTTACAGTTTCAAGTTTAATGTTAATGTTGCCTGTTGGCCACCAAACAAAACAACAGCCTTGTTTTCCCCTGATGTTTGTGAATATTGTCAACAGTGTAGTCTATTTACTTATAATATGAAATAGATATGCCATGAAATGAGATACTAAAGTTTAAACAAAAAAATGATTGATATAAGGTTTGGAGCCTTTCACTAAACCATGATCGTCTCAGAGTAGATCAACATAAATAAAAAGGATTTATCTCTGAGATATTTTATCAAAACACTAAACCATCATTGATTAAAAATCTGCTATAATTCAATATTTTAAAGCCTTTGAGTGGCGTTAATCCAGGCAATTCTTACCGGCTCGTCAGGCAGGTATATGTTTCAAAAGTTCCCACCTCGGGCAGACGGGCGGGTACTAAGTACAACCCTGATGATATATGCATGTAACAGCAATTGTATGTAAATACCAAAGTGCAAAAGTGTTTCTTTAGTAGATAGGTCATATAAAGAAAAGAATTCACAGTTAAAATACATATATGCAAACAATTCCAACTGTATTGGATTTTATTTTTGTGTCCTTATTTCTCAGGTACCTAATTTTCCCCAAACTTTGCCTTAATTGAAGCCCAAATTCAGAGACCCAACCCTCTCGGAAGAAAAGGTTAGCATTCCTAGCTATTTTTAAATAAATGCAAAAAAACTATTGTCATCTCAGAAATAAACCTTTTTATTTTAATTGAAAGGCTCCATCCCCTCTCCTTCCTTTTTACATACCTTGACCATCAGGCACCACTCTATTGACCAGTCCAAAACTGAGCGCCTCTTCTGCACCCACCGGTCTTCCAGTCAATATCATATCCAAGGCTCTAGATAATCCGATCAATTTGGGTAGTCGAATGGTACCACCATCTATCAATGGTATGCCTATGATGAAAATAAATGTACAACATAATTGGTTTTGATTGTCTGCATTGAATTAGCTTGACAGGTTAAGTGTTACCGATGCTATACCTTTTTGATCTAACACTGTGCAGTGATGTTACAGCATATTCCAATACCGGTGCTTTTTTATCGGGAAAGAAGAAAATAGCGTATAATCCATTGTATTCTGTCCTGATTTTATTTATTTATTCCCTGTGATTGTTTGCACATCGAAAACTGTTTAAGTTTTAGGTTAATTTGTGGCCCTGAACATGCATAATATTTGCAGTACTATGATTGGTCTATTCCATAATCTTCCTTTATAAAAGCTTCTCTGCTATTGGTCAACTCGAAGAAAAACAATGACCTATACTCTGTTTGGCCATCTCGAGACAGTGACGTAACGGCGTATTCTACTAATTGCATCACATAACGCGCGCGCATACTCGCGGCGCTGGCGTACAAACACGAGCGTTGAAAGGCGGAAGATACACACGCGTGCGTAAAAGCTGCGCCTGTTCAGTTACGTCACTGTCTCGAGATGGCCAAAGAGAGTATAGTGGGGGAACACCTGCTCCATTATTCAATGGGGTGATATAGATTTACCTCAGGAGGAAATCACACAAAAATATGAACTCCAAAGTCAAAATAAACCTTTAGAATAATGACTTAACAATTACATTTTGGATGCTAATCAACATCAAGTGACACTTGTGACAGTTATGAATAAAATTGGTAACTCTGTATGACTATTTTAAGGTTCATGTTTGAAATCGGTGATTTTGTTTTGGTACCTCGGGATTGCCCCTCGTCACCGATTTACAAAAGCAAAACAAAGTTGGGAATTTTATATCGCGTCGAGTGTTACCGAAATCCGCAGTGGTCTCATATAAAATCAGCTGCTCTTTCATCTCAGTGTTAGGATGGGGATCTAGCCTTGAGTCTTGGGTATTACAATACAAAAGATGAGAACTTGATTCAAATCAGCTAGAAAATTGAGAATAAAGAAGAATGGCGCGCTTAAATGTAACGTAGGTTACCATGGAATCCCCCATTTACGAAAGGTAGGTTGACCAAAGCTGTGCTTTTGAGCCTATTTCCTATCTAGTTTTATATTGTACAAAGTGAAAAATGGGCACCAATTTCCACAATTCAAGATGGCTTTAGAGCAAAATATTTCGCACGTATCATTGACATGGATCAACATCGCTGGCCAAAATAACTTATTAACACAATGCTAAATTTGGATATTGAGCCAATTAAACTTCGATACATATTCTTATATTGTATTCATAATATTTTGCACAAGTGTGACCTAATTGACATCATGAGTATTAAGTACACTCCAGGCATGGAGACATACTTTTTGATTTTTATGGGGCTTGTCTTAAATTCAAGATTCGTTCAAATACACTACCATTAGAGTACAAAGTGAGTAAATGGACCCCTGATAATAATGGCACCTGTCAATTATGTAATAATGGTATTGAGGATACAAAACACTTTCTTTTCACTTGCATGTCACTTAATGGTATAAGAACTAATGAATATAATAATCTAGAAAAGGCTCTAATTGACTTAAATGGTATTGATGTATGGGTGCTATTTATCTCTAGCGATCTTGATGTAAAATATAAATTAATGCTAGGTAGTACATACACCACATTTTGTAATATAAGCAATGTTAACGACTTTTATCATGTATTTGACAAATTTTGTAAGTCCTTCTCCAAGCGTGCATAGAAGGCACGATTAGAGACGAAATGCGCAAACAATGACGATTGAATTTAATATATTTGTTCATGTATATACATGTATAGTGCCATTTTCCACGTGTGCCTGACATAATTTCAGATCAATTTTGTATGATTGACTTTGTGTCTGTATATAATATGTATCTATCTCATGGTAAAACTTTGTAATTTGTGTATATAATTGTGTATTAATCTTGTGATTTTCTGTATATGAACGCACCGTCGGGTAGACAGGTGCCGCTGTTTTAAAAGCGTATGTTCAAATAAATAAATAAAATAAAAGTTTGAAATTGCTCAAAATAGCTCAAATCGAGGGCTCAGAACCACAAGGCCTCATCTCCATTTTTTTCAAAAATGAGATTTTGGCACCAAAATGTTCAGAAAGTTATCACACAGCCTTAAATCTCCTTAACACAACCCCTTTCAAAGTTATAGCCGGTATCACAAGGCCTCATCTCCATCTCCCCAATGTGTTTAAAAATCTTCAATAGTCTTTTTCTCAAAATGGTCAAAATGGAGATAAGGCCTTGTGTTTCTGAGCCCTCGAAATGATGTTTTGAAAGTAAAAAATGATTTTTTTTTTGGGCAATCTTGAAAATGTTGACGTGGGCAAAAACAATGATGTGGGCGGATAACAGGAAACTAAACTTACCAAATCGCCTACAGAATATGCCCATGGTGGCGCTCTGTTCCGCTACTCTCAGATCACACATTATAGCCAACTCCAGACCCCCGGCTACTGCGTATCCATTGATGGACGCGATGACTGGTTTCTTTGGCTCAAGAACAGTAGGACCCTATTGAAAACATTGATTGATTGATTGATTGATTGCTTTGATTAATTAATTGCTTTGATTGGCTGACCTTCTTAAAGGAGCGGTCACGCAAGCACAATATTGTGCATTACATGTTAGAAAAATAACTATCAAGCTCAACTTTTGTAATTATATAGAACACAAACACCACACTTATGACAAAAATGAATAAAAACCGCCATCTCTTAACATGCAATTTAAAATTTGCGTCGATCAAAAGTCCCTGTGTCGATGAAGTCACAGTTATACAATGCACATGCGCGAATTTGAGCACCGATAACCATGACGTCTTCGACACCGGGACTTTCCATCGCCGCGAATTCAAAAATTGCATGTTGAGAGATGGCAGTTTATATTCGTTTTGTGACTAGTAATAGTATGATGTTTTGTTCTATATAGTGTCGCAATTTCTGCTCGATAATTATTTTTTTAAACCGCCCATTGGATTACATGTAAAAAAGGGCTAAAAGAGTCACTATTTTGGGTCTTTAGTAACTCTTTTTGGAATGTCTCGAATGCTTTATTCTAACAAACAAATATTTAAATTTCATAAAAATCGTCAAGAAGTGTTACGGCGTCCAATTAGATTTTACGATATGATCATTTAAACAGCGCCACCCCTATTTTAAGCCCGGACGCTCGCCTTCTGACCGCCTCCGAGCATGTGTGTTCATCCATGTAATAAATTTTCGGTACAATGGAAAATCAAAATGTTGCAATATCCTAAGCAAAGTACAAGAGATTATCTTTCATTTTAATTATAAAATTCTACCCTCACGCCAAACTGATTCCCAAAGGACCCATTAATCACAAAATCGTTTTTTGTTTTTGCTGGAACTTACTACCATTACACAAAACGAGGAGTGATTTAGTGCTGTGCGCCCTTACCATTGGACCGAATGCAAGTTTTAAGTCCTTATAAGATGACAATTCCTTGAGGTCTAGTCCAGCACAAAATGATGACCCTATAGGTAATTCAAAATTAAGAAATATTATTGATATGCAGTCTACGTGAAAGCTACATTTAAAATGATGGCAATGCATTACAAATAATATAGAAAATGTTATTCCAAAAGCTGAGATTTTGGTCATTTTGTTTGATACCTAAGATAATAATAATAATAATAATAAAAACGCATTTTAAAGCGCCTTACGAATACACCTCAAGGCGCTGTACAATGGCAAAAAGTCTTAAACTACAACAAGTTATACGCCAATACATCATAAAAATATATACATATTACACAGACATAATACTAAAAAACCATGATACAGTAAAGTAAATATCACACAGCATGTAAAACCTGCAAGGATAATATACAGATGCAGGAAAAGTAAAACCAAGAGTACAATGTTCTATACAGTATGAAAAAATTACTCATCGTCAGAGGAGTTAAACAAGAATGTCTTTAGAGCTGATTTGAAACGTGTGAGAGAGTCTATTGCACGGATTTTTGCGGGCAAGCGATTCCATAGTATTGGAGCAGCGGCTGCGAATGCGCGGTACCCATAGGTTGATGTTCGAATGGCTTTATGTGATGGTGACAATGAATCTTTTATGCACTGTTGTTTTTTCCATAAAAATCTATAAAATAAACAAAATTCCCAGTGGGTCTTACAACTGACCCGAATCTGTGTGTCATAAAACATCTAAAAGAAGGCCCTAATTAATTACCTTTGCCGTAAAGTACAGCCACTTTGGCCGTGTGGTCTTTGTCAAATGTTCGAAAAGCATTCTTGAGTTGACGAGCGGTCTCCCTATTGACAGCATTACGGCTCTGTGGACGGTTGATTCCAATCAAAAATATGTTGTCTTTCTTCTCTGTCAAAACAAAATCTGTGAACGAAACAACAATACGCGTATAGAATCACGGCGTCTATGATAAAATACATCGACAGGAAAGATTTCCAGTGTTTTCTCTTTGTATTCAGAGGGGTAATGCATGATCGATCCCGGAGGTTGAAATACCCCTTATTTGATGGCATTTCAAGGACAATTTTGCTCGTTTGATCCCTTATTCACACAAAAACAAGGGCATCTTGTACGAATAAAACACCCCGTTTTATCATTTCAAGGACACTTTCTATATAATCCCCCTTTGTTCCGCAAAAACAAGGACACATTTTTGGTTTAATTCCAAGGAAAATTTGAATAACACAACCATTTAAACTTGTCACATTGATTGCATAACTTTAATAATGAAGTGGTTACAGCTTTGGGTTACAACTTTAAAATATAACCAGGCCTAGCCTATTTCTCAATTTGTATCACTCGCAAGTGATCTGATAAATCAGCTCGGCATTTGTTTTATATTACTTTTAGGGAAGGAAAAAGGATTTGAAATGTAAAATTATACTCAGTAAAGGGGTTTAAACTATACAAATTTCTTGCTTAGGGCGTCAAAATATTTGACTACTTGTTTTGGGTATTGGAAATACTGATATCCAAGGGCGGAAATCCCGGGGGGGATGGGGGGGATTTATCCCCCCCCCCACTTTTTTACCTGGGGGGGGATGGTCAATGTAATCATCCCCCCCCCCCTGATTTTTCACATCTACCAACAAAAAAAAAGGAAAAAAGGGGGGGAAAAGGAAAAAAAGAAAGAAAAAAGGGGAAAAAGGAGAAGAAAAAAAGGAAAAAGAGAGGGAGGGAGGGACATAAGAACGTTTGGAGTTTATTGTACGTTGGTTAGGATACATACGCGTAAGTACGTTAAGAATCCATCTTTTGGAGGTAACTAATTAACTTCTTTCTGGTATAGGCCTATCTGCCTATTTAAAAAGCCAATATTGATCAGAAATAAAGTGATTGCTTTTCAATAAAATATTGGTCAAAAGTATACCAGATCGCACAAAATGAGTTTGAAAATTGAAAAAAAATTCTTCTTTTTCCTTTCTTAATCCTTATAGGTGTAAGTTCATACATGTAATACAATTATGAAAATGAACTAATCACAGTTGTTATCATAATTGAGGGCGCAGCCTTTAACACATCTCTTAGTGTCCCTTTAAAGGGGCACTAAGAGATGTGTTGGAGGATGCGCCCTCAATTATGATAAAAACTGGGATTAGTATATTTTTATAATTGTATTACATGTATGAACTTACACCTATAAGGATTAAGAAAAATCAGCCCTCTATGTACAAGAAAACATCGATTTTACGTCCGACAGTATCCCCCTGCAGTACGAGTGATACATATTAACGCGAACCATATTTGCATAGAGGGCGTTTTTCAATAAATAGCGTTGATATTGTTTTAATCAAGTTTTGCTGTGATTTTGCTAGTAGAAACAACAGTAATGGCCATTTTTAATGTTCATCTTGAATTCTGAATACATTTTTAAACATTTAAAATTTTTAACACCACTTAGGCCCCTTGCAATTAAATGTGAGTTTACTGTTGCCCGCGCGCGTCCAAAAGTCACCCGCGTGATATATGTAATATTTTTTAAATATTTAATTATTTCATTGTTTAAAGCTTTTTCATAAGCTTTTTAACACTTTTCCGGCGATAAAATTAGCCGATGAGCCGCATTTCAATACTTCCATGTTGGGAAAACATTTCTGTGAAGTACAAAACTCTGCACGAAACTTGCAATTGTCGCTTTGTATTGAAATGTGTGCATTGGAAGCATATTCGTAGGCAAGGCAATTGATTACTGCGCAATCGCTTCTGCGCATGACGTCACATCAAAACATTGCCGAGTTATTTTTAGTTTTTTGACTATAGCGTCCGCAAAGCCGAACCGCCGAACTTTTTTGGAGTTTCCTAGTGCATTCTGGGTAATATTTCAGGTTTGTTTACAATCGCCATCTTTAAAATTCTTCGAGCTAGCGTAACGAATTTTGTTTTATAAACATCGAATATCTCATTAATATTCATTTTCAAAATAGGGATGCAAATATGAATAGATTCCTTTATAAAAGAAACAAAATGCAAAGCCCCGTGCAAAGCCAAGGCAGTAGGTGGTGGTAGGACATAATTAACAGCATTTGAATTGTATTCGTACCTTGGATAATAGTTAACAACGCCGACAATATTAAATCAGGTGACTTCACCCCAAAATTTTACAATATTAATATTAAGTAGTCACCTCGTCCTGGTTTTCAAAAACGCAACAGTAAACTCACATTTAATTGCAAGGGGCCTTATTGTGCCTTTAAGCATTCACCCCACCACCACCACCGCGGGCACTAGTGCAGTACACACCCTAATTCTTCTTAATCTGGCGTCATTATAGTAAAGATGGGAACATTACACAGTACAGATGGTCTTTTCACATGACATAAAACAAGTCATGCATGTGCCATGTGGCTTTGGACTGGTTGTAACTTGTTAAAACTATAAATATCATTATAAAACTAAAAAGCTTTTTACCTGGTTCGTCACTTGTATTTGACGTCAAATATCTGCGGATCGAGATGAATGGTGAACCATTTGCACTTCTTACATTTATCTTTTTGCAATTCACAACAATATTCTGAAAGGCAAGCCTTGCGTGATATGCCATATCGCATAAATTGTGTGTTATATACCGTGGGAAAATAGATTTCAATGCAGAGTGTTAGTGTTGTTATTTGTTTTGATACTTTGTAACACGGGCTGTTAATGCCGTAATTATTATAACGTGCAGTTGAAGTAGAATTTGTATTGAATGAAATTTACCTTTTGTAAGTGTTCAATATTTAGCTATGATATTTTATTATATCAAGTACAAATATTTTATTCATGCAATACCCTGTGTATGCAGTAAATGTTAATTTTTGTACCGATATACAAAATCTCTAACGTTCTTGAGCTACACGTTATTTATTTCACGCGTACAGAGAGCCTGTAAGGTATTTGCGTGACTGGGATTGGTCAATTCTTTAGATCTTAATCTATAGAATATGCGCGGGAAAAGTATGAAAGTATGAAAATATGAAAGGTTCGATAATTGAGATGGTTCTAACGATGTACATCCTCTTTCGGAGAGCGTGCTTTTTCTACTGTTACTCTTTCGTCAGTCAAATTCTCTTCATCGGTTTTTAAATCACTGGATTCAAAAATTCTTATTCAATGTTGCTGCATGACAGCTACATTTAACTTTTGTTTTGAATTTTGTTTGCTTTGCTAGTATTATTGTTTTCATATTCAGTACCACCCCCCCCCCCCCCCCCCCCCCGCATAGTAGCAAACAACTTGCTATTGAGCATTGCAGATATAACTTATATCTGTGTTTATATATAAGGCCCGTATTAACCAGGATAGCCTAATTATACAATGTGTATTGCAAAATGTCTGCTATCAGGAGTAGATAACAAATGTGCATTTTGTATGGTGTAGGCCTATAGACCTAAATTGTGTATTTAATGTATTGTCAGGGTAGGCCTACAGGGTGTGTATAGCAATGTGTAAATGCTGCTATCAAGGGTTAGCAGTGTGGATCGTGTGTAACATATATGCTTCTATATCAGGGTAGATATTAATGTTCATTGCGTATTACAGATATGCTGCTATCCGGGGTAGATAGCAGTGGCGTAGCTCAAAGGGGAGGGGGGATGCCCCCCCCCCCCCCCCTGACGAAAAACAAACAAATTTGTGCCCCCGCCCCCACCCCACTAACAAAACAAAAAAGGGGTGAGAAAAAAAGGAAATAGTAAAAAATTGAGAAAAAAGACCGAGGTTATTAGCCAAATAGAAGGCAAAGTTGTACATGTAGTACATTTACTGTGCGGTTTTTTTTGACTGTGCGATTTTTTGGGGACTGTGCGAATTTTTTTGACCTCAACACCACCCCCCCCCCCCCCCCCACCCCCACGAATTCTTTTTGGGGCAACCTTTTACGAAAATTTTAGAAATATTGCCCCCCCCCCCTGAAAAAAATCCTAGCTACGCCACTGGTAGATAGCAATGTGCATTGTGTTCAGGTATGCTGCTATCAGTGGTATAGGTAAGAATGTACATTGTGTACAAATATGCTGCCATCAGGGATAGATAATACAGCAATGTGCATTGCGTACATAGGCCTACATTGTATTATGCTGCTATCAGAAGTAGACAGATGTTGCTAACACAAGCAGTGACAAGGGTATATTATACAAATATTTAATGATCATGAGGGAAATGGTACAAACTATTGGCCCCGAGGTGACTGGAGGCCGTGGGCCTACTATTTTCCCGAGACCGGAGGTCAAGGGAAAATAGTAGGCCCACGGCCTCCAGTCACCGAGGGGCCAATAGTTTGCACCATTTCCCGAATAAAGATCATTAAATATTTGTTTTATATAACGAATGAAAATATTTCTGTCATTTTACACATTTTCATCAACCATCAGTGATAGTGATACGGGAGACGGCACTCACCTAATTTAGCAGAGTTGAGCTCCCCATCAGTCCGAAATCATTAGTTCCCCAAGTTCATAAAACAATCCAAAACAAGTTGATTCCTCGTCAAAAAGTCTTTATCATGTAATTATTCCACGCGAAACAGTTCAAGTTCAAATAATTCAACAGCAACAGCAGACGACGCGTTTTGTTTACTTTCTCACCATCTCACGAAATGAAGGTATGGGCGTAGGCGTGGGGCGTGGGAGAGTCGGGGAAAAAGTGGGCGACTGCCAGGTCCAAAAGCTCCCATCAAAATGTACTATTGACCGCCAGGTCCAAAAGCTCCCATCAAAATGTACTATTGACCACTTGACCCGTTATTTGGGTGAAAGGGTGAAACTATTTTATGTCACGTGATGCAGTTTCCACCAATAAAATGACAGGAATATTTTCATGCGTTATATAAATAGCAATGTACGTTGTGTGTATGGATATGTTGCTATCAGGCCGAGGGTAGTATGCAATGTGTATTGTGTATTACAGATATGCTGCTATCAGGAGTAGACAGCAGTGTGCATTGTTACATAAATGCTGCTAACAGGGTAGACAGCGATGTACATTGTGTGTTACTAACATATATGCTTCTATCAGGGGTAGACAGCACTATATGCTTCTATCAGGGGTAGACAGCACTATATGCTGTTATCAAGGGTAGACAGCACTGTGCATTGTGTATTACAGACACGCTACTATCAGCGGTAGATAGCAATGTGCGATGTGTATTACAGATATGATACTATCAGGGGTAGATAGGAATGTACATTGTATACATATATACTGCTATCGGGGGTAGATAGCAAAGTGCATTGCGTATAGTACAGGGTGTCCCAAAAGTCTATGCACGTTTTTGAAGAGTCATATCTCATAAAATATAAATCATATGGTATAAATGTAACCATATTTTGATAAACGAGATTTGGGAAATTATTTTGATACCAAAAACAACCCTATTGGTGAACCCACAACATTATAAAACTGGTTGAAAGTTTTTAGCCATGTGAGACCCATCCATACCACATTGTTGCTAAAAACAGGTGCGCATAAATTAACGGTATGAAAGCAACGTTGCGCATTAGTCACAGTTCACTGCTTATACCTTGCAACATTAATGTTATTACCAAACTCGGTCACTCACAACATAAATAGGCGTAGTAGACAACATTGCACAGCAAAGTCTTCATTCAAGATGGTTTACAGCATAGATAAGCGAATACAAATTTTATGATTCTACGCTGAAACAAATTCAGTTCAACTTACTCAACAAAAGTTCAGAAAACATTTTAAAGTGAAACGCGCACCAGGAAGAATATCCATTCTTAAGGTGGTGGATACATTTTTGAACACAGGAACTGTGCATGATTTGTCTCGATGTGGTAGAAAAAAAGACTGGTAGATCAACAAGTCACATTGATATCATAAGACATGCAGTAGCCAAAAGTCCAAAGAGATCTATTCGCTGTGTGATGTGCGTGTTCACTTTTTTGTTACGTTATTCAATTATTTAGGTCTGTGTTTTTGCATTAGCATACGTCGCTGATAAATGGAAAACATTTAAACTATATTTCACTATAGAAACGAAAACTATGTGTAATATAGTTTGTTATTATGATGGGATCACTGTAATGTAAAATTTTAAATATTACAATTGACGGATCACTTTCCGTGTAACCAACTCTACCCGTCTTTTTGTTAATATCAATAGGTATTGATTTATGAACTTTATTCCTCCGAAGTATAAAATTACATTTTTGCAGTAATACATATTTTACATCTAGGGTGGCATTACAAGCAGATGTTACTCCAATGTTTGGTATCAAAATTATTTCCCACATCTCCTCTTTCTAAATATGTATTCATATATTCAATACGACTTACATTTTGTGACATACAAAGCTACAAAGTCGTGCATAGACTTTTGGGACACCCTGTACATATATGCTGCTATCAGGGATAGATAGCAATGTGCATTGTGTATAACAGACATGCTGCTATCAGGGGTACATACATAGCAATGTGCATTGTGTACAGATGCTGATATCAGGGGTAATAGCAGTGTGGATTGTGTATAACAGACATGCTGCTATTAGGGGTAGATAGAAATATACATTGTGTATTACAGATATGCTGCTATCAGGGGTAGATAGCAATGTACACTGTGTACAGGAATGCTGCTATCAGGGGTAGATAGAAATATACATTGTGTATTACAGATATGCTGATATCAGGGGTAGATAACAATGTCCATTGTGTATTACAGATATGCTGCTATCAGGGGTAGATAACAATGTCCATTGTGTATTACAGATATGCTGCTATCAGTGGTAGATAGCAATGTGCATTGTGTATTACAGATATGCTGCTAACAGGGGTAGATAGCAATGTGCATTGTGTACAGATATGCTGCTATCAGGGGTAGATAGCAATGTACATTGTGTATTACAGATATGCTGCTATCAGTGGTAGATAGCAATGTGCATTGTGTATTACAGATATGCTGCTATCAGGGGTAGATAGCAATGTGCATTGTGCATTACAGATATGCTGCTATCAGGGGTAGATAGCAATGTGCATTGTGTATTACAGATATGCTGCTATCAGGGGTAGATATCAATGTGCATTGTGTACAGATATGCTGCTATCAGGGGTAGATAGCCGTGTGCATTGTGTATGACAGACATGCTGCTATCAGGGGTAGATAGAAATGTGCATTGTGTATTACAGATATGCTGCTATCAGGGGTAGATAACAATGTCCATTGTGTATTACAGATATGCTGCTATCAGGGGTAGATAGCAATGTACACTGTGTACAGGAATGCTGCTATCAGGGGTAGACAGCAATGTGCATTGTGTATTACATGTCACTGTAAAAACAGTGTTTAGAAACGTGGTGCAAGATGGTGTTTAGATCGATCATGTTTAGAAATTAAACACCGTGTGTTTAGATATTTGACATGCATATTTAGGGATCTGACATGTAAGTGTTTAGAAATTTGACATGTTTACAAACGTGGTGCAAAATAGTGTTTAGAAAAGCGTTTAATCTCTAAACACTGTTTTTACAGTGCAGATATGATGCTATCAGGGGTAGATAGCAATGTGCATTGTGTATTATGCCGCAATGTGCATTGTGTATTACAGATATGCTACTATCTGGGGTAGATATCAATGTGCATTGTGTATTACATATATGCTGCTATCATGGGTAGATAGCCGTGTGCATTGTGTATGACAGACATGCTGCTATCAGGGGTAGATATCAATGTGCATTGTGTATTACAGATATGCTGCTATCAGGGGTAGATATCAATGTGCAGTGTGTATTACAGATATGCTGCTATCAGGGGTAGATATCAATGTGCAGTGTGTATTACAGATATGCTGCTATCGGGGGTAGATAGCAATGTTCATTGTGTATTACAGATATGCTGCTATCAGGGGTAGATAGCAATGTACACTGTGTACAGGAATGCTGCTATCAGGGGTAGATAGCAATGTGCATTGTGTATTACAGATATGCTGCTATCAGGGGTAGATATCAATGTGCATTGTGTATTACAGATATGCTGCTATCAGGGGTAGATATCAATGTGCATTGTGTACAGGAATGCTGCTAACAGGGGTAGATAGCAATGTGCAGTGTGTATTACAGATATGCTGCTATCAGGGGTAGATAGCAATGTGCATTGTGTATTACAGATATGCTGCTATCAGGGGTAGATATCAATGTGCAGTGTGTATTACAGATATGCTGCTATCAGGGGTAGATAGCAATGTACATTGTGTATTACAGATATGCTGCTATCAGGGGTAGATAGCAATTTGCATTGTGTATTACAGATGCTGCTATCAGGGGTAGATAGCAATGTGCATTGTGTATTACAGATATGCTGCTATCCGGGGTAGATATCAATGTGCATTGTGTATTACAGATATGCTGCTATCAGGGGTAGATAGCAATTTGCATTGTGTATTACAGATGCTGCTATCAGGGGTAGATAGCAATGTGCATTGTGTATTACAGATATGCTGCTATCAGGGGTAGACAGCAATGTTCATTGTGTATTACAGATAAGCTGCTATCAGGGGTAGATAGCAATGTGCATTGTGTACAGGAATGCTGCTTTCACGGAGATAGTAATGTGCATTGTGTATTACAGATATGCTGCTATCAGGGGTAGATATCAATGTGCATTGTGTATGACAGATATGCTGCTATCAGGGGTAGATAGCAATGTGCATTGTGTATGACAGACATGCTGCTATCAGGGGTAGATAGAAATGTGCATTGTGTATTACAGATATGCTGCTATCAGGGGTAGATAGCAATGTGCATTGTGTATACAGATATGCTGCTATCAGGGGTAGATAGCAATGTGCATTGTGTATTACAGATATGCTGCTATCAGTGGTAGATAGCAATGTGCATTGCGTATTACATATGCTGTTATCTGGGGTAGATAGCAATGTGCATTGTGTATTACAGATATGCTGCTATCAGGGGTAGATAGCAATGTCCATTGTGTATGACAGACATGCTGCTATCAGGGGTAGATAGAAATGTGCATTGTGTATTACAGATATGCTGCTATCAGGGGTAGATAGCAATGTGCATTGTGTATGACAGATATGCTGCTATCAGGGGTAGATAGCAATGTGCACTGTGTATGACAGACATGCTGCTATCAGGGGTAGATAGCAATGTGCATTGTGTATTACAGATGCTGCTATCAGGGGTAGACAGCAATGTGCATTGTGTATTACAGATGCTGCTATCAGGGGTAGACAGCAATGTGCATTGTGTATTACAGATATACTGCTATCAGGGGTAGATAGCAATGTCCATTGTGTATGACAGATATGCTGCTATCAGGGGTAGATAGCAATGTGCATTGTGTATTACAGATATGCTGCTATCAGGGGTAGATAGCATTGTGCATTGTGTATACAGATATGCTGCTATCAGGGGTAGATAGCAATGTGCATTGTGTATTACAGATATGCTGCTATCAGTGGTAGATAGCAATGTGCATTGCGTATTACATATGCTGTTATCTGGGGTAGATAGCAATGTGCATTGTGTATTACAGATATGCTGCTATCAGGGGTAGATAGCAATGTGCATTGTGTACAGATATGCTGCTATCAGGGGTGAGATAGCAATGTGCATTGTGTATTACATATAATATGCTGTTATCTGGGGTAGATAGCAATGTGCATTGTGTATTACAGATATGATACTATCAGGGGTAGATAGGAATGTGCATTGTCGTAGATTCTTTATAAAGTTCATCAGGACTGTTATAATAAGATGATTGATGAATTTCAGTGAACTAGTCCAGGGAAAACCACTTACTTGTGGACGTTTCGGAAACGAGCTGTTTCCTTTATCAACACTTGATGTGGAGTAATGACGATCTGCTGTTTACAACACGTGATGTTGGTTGCTTAGTTGCAGTGATGCTAGATGAATTATCCGCAATCAGTAGATCGTCAAACACGTGACTCAGATTGTATTGCCCCTCGTCTCTGTTCATTGTCTTGCCCTGCTTTCTAATAGCGATTGCCTCTTTGATCCAGCGTTTGTATCGATTTGCCTCTCTGCCTACGATCCCTGCCTCCTCCCAGTCGATTACATGATCTTTGTCCATTACGTGGTCGGTGATAGCTGATTTGTTAATGGCGGATTGAGAGCTCTCTAGGGATGCTCTGGTGCGAACTGACGTCACCGCTCTTTCCGACTCTGTCTTATGCTCTTCTAATCGCTTCCCGAATTTACGACCGGTCTCTCCTATGTACGGGGTGTCACAGTTTTTGCACGGTATTGAATAGATGACATCTGTGGTATGGAGAGGGTCACGCTTATCCTTCGGGTGAACAAGAAGGTTCCTAAGAGTGCAGTGCGGTTTCATGGCCGTAGATATGTTGTACGATTTTAGCACTCTAGAGAACCGTTCAGAGAGTCCTTCAACGTATGGAATGACAACCATGCCCAGCGACTTGTTTAAATCTCCTTTCTTCTTCGTTTGAACTTTCTTCGGTTTTGGTGTACTCATTTGTTTCTTGATCTTATCGATGGTCCACTATGAATATCCGCAGCCTTTGAGAGCATGTTTTATTTTAGACTCTTCTTCCTCCTTGTTTTAGACTCTTCTTCCCCAGCTCGTTTCCGAAACGTCCACAAGTAAGTGGTTTTCCTTGGACTAGTTCACTGAAATTCATCAATCATGTGCATTGTATACATATATGCTGCTATCAGGGGTAGATAGCAATGTGCATTGCGTACATATATGCTGCTATCAGGGATAGATAGCAATGTGCATTGTGTATAACAGACATGCTGCTATCAGGGGTACATACATAGCAATGTGCATTGTGTACAGATATGCTGCTATCAGGGGTAATAGCAGTGTGGATTGTGTATAACAGACATGCTGCTATTAGGGGTAGATAGAAATGTGCATTGTGTACAGATATGCTGCTATTAGGGGTAGATAGCAATGTGCATTGTGTATTACAGATATGCTGCTATCAGGGGTAGATAGCAATGTGCATTGTGTATTATGCCGCAATGTGCATTGTGTATTACAGATATGCTGCTATCAGGGGTAGATAGCAATGTACATTGTGTAATGCTGCTATGTGCATTGTGTATTGCATTATGCTGCTATCAGGGGTAGATAGCAATGTACATTGTATAATGCTGCTATGTGCATAGTGTATTGCATATATACTGCTATCAGGGGTAGATAGCAATGTACATTGTGTAATGCTGCCATGTGCATTGTGTATTACATATATGCTGCTATTAGGGGTAGATAGCCATGTGCATTGTGTATTATGCCGCAATGTGCATTGTGTATTACAGATATGCTGCTATCAGGGGTAGATAGCAATGTGCATTGTGTATTACATATATGCTGCTATCAGGGGTAGATAGCAATGTGCATTGTGTATTACAGATATGATGCTATCAGGGTAGATAGCAATGTGCATTGTGTATTATGCCGCAATGTGCATTGTGTATTACATATATGCTGCTATCAGGGGTAGATAGCAATGTGCATTGTGTATTACAGATATGCTGCTATCAGGGGTAGATAGCAATGTACATTGTGTATTACATATATGCTGCTATCAGGGGTAGATAGCAATGTGCATTGTGTATTACAGATATGATGCTATCAGGGGTAGATAGCAATGTACATTGTGTAATGCAGATATGCTGCTATCAGGGGTAGATAGCAATGTGCATTGTGTATTACAGATATGCTGCTATCAGGGTAGATAACAATGTGCATTGTGTATTACAGATATGCTGCTATCAGGGGTAGATAGTAATGTGCATTGTGTATTACAGATATGCTGCTATCAGGGGTAGATAACAATGTGCATTGTGTATTACAGACATGCTGCTATCAGGGGTAGATAGTAATGTGCAGTGTGTATTACAGATATGATGCTATCAGGGGTAAATAGCAATGTGCATTGTGTACAGGTATGCTGCTATCAGGGGTAGATAGCAATGTGCATTGTGTATTACAGATATGCTGCTATCAGGGGTAGATAACAATGTGCATTGTGTATTACAGATATGATGCTATCAGGGGTAGATAGCAATGTACATTGTGTATTACAGATATGCTGCTATCAGGGGTAGATAGCAATGTGCAGTGTGTATTACAGATATGATGCTATCAGGGGTAGATAGCAATGTACATTGTGTATTACAGATATGCTGCTATCAGGGGTAGATAACAATGTGCATTGTGTATTACAGATATGCTGCTATCAGGGGTAGATAACAATGTACATTGTGTATTACAGATATGTTGCTATTAGGGGTAGACAGCAATGTGCATTGTGTATTACAGATATGTTGCTATCAGGGGTAGATAGCAATGTGCATTGTGTATTACAGATATGTTGCTATTAGGGGTAGACAGCAATGTGCATTGTGTATTACAGATATGCTGTTATCAGGGGTAGATATCAATGTGCATTGTGTATGACAGATATGCTGCTATTAGGGGTAGATAACAATGTGCATTGTGTATTACAGATATGTTGCTATTAGGGGTAGATAACAATGTGCATTGTGTATTACAGATATGTTGCTATTAGGGGTAGATAGCAATTTGCATTGTGTATTACAGATATGCTGCTATCAGGGGTAGACAGCAATGTGCATTGTGTATTACAGATATGCTGCTATCAGGGGTAGATAGCAATGTGCATTGTGTACAGATATGCTGCTATCAGGGGTAGATAGCAATGTTCATTGTGTATTACAGATATGATGCTATCAGGGGTAGATAGCAATGTCCATTGTGTATGACAGATATGCTGCTATTAGGGGTAGATAACAATGTGCATTGTGTATTACAGATATGCTGCTATCAGGGGTAGATAGCAATGTTCATTGTGTATTACAGATATGATGCTATCAGGGGTAGATAGCAATGTCCATTGTGTATGACAGATATGCTGCTATTAGGGGTAGATAACAATGTGCATTGTGTATTACAGATATGTTGCTATTAGGGGTAGATAACAATGTGCATTGTGTATTACAGATATGTTGCTATTAGGGGTAGATAACAATGTGCATTGTGTATTACAGATATGTTGCTATTAGGGGTAGATAACAATGTGCATTGTGTATTACAGATATGATGCTATCAGGGGTAGATAGCAATGTGCATTGTGTGTAACAGATATGCTGCTATCAAGGGTAGATATCAATGTGCATTGTGTATTACAGATATGATGCTATCAGGGGTAGATATCAATGTGCATTGTGTATTACAGATATGCTGCTAACAGGGGTAGATAGCAATGTGCATTGTGTATTACAGATATGTTGCTATTAGGGGTAGATAGCAATGTGCATTGTGTATTACAGATATGATGCTATCAGGGGTAGATATCAATGTGCATTGTGTATTACAGATATGCTGCTATCAGGGGTAGATAGCAATGTGCATTGTGTATTACAGATATGCTGCTATCAGGGGTAGATAGCAATGTGCATTGTGTATTACAGATATGCTGCTATCAGGGGTAGATAGCAATGTTCATTGTGTATTACAGATATGCTGCTAACAGGGGTAGATAGCAATGTGCATTGTGTATTACATATATGCTGCTATCAGGGGTAGATAGCAATGTCCATTGTGTATTACAGATATGCTGCTATCAGGGGTAGATAGCAATGTGCATTGTGTATTACATATATGCTGCTATCAGGGGTAGATAGCAATGTGCATTGTGTATTACAGATATGCTGCTATCAGGGGTAGATAGCAATGTGCATTGTGTATTACAGATATGCTGCTATTAGGGGTAGATAGCAATGTCCATTGTGTATTACAGATATGCTGCTATCAGGGGTAGATAGCAATGTGCATTGTGTATTACATATATGCTGCTATCAGGGGTAGATAGCAATGTGCATTGTGTATTACAGATATGATGCTATCAAGGGTAGATAGCAATGTGCATTGTGTATTACAGATATGATGCTATCAGGGGTAGATAGCAATGTGCATTGTGTATTACATATATGCTGCTATCAGGGGTAGATAGCAATGTGCATTGTGTATTACAGATATGATGCTATCAAGGGTAGATAGCAATGTGCATTGTGTATTACAGATATGATGCTATCAGGGGTAGATAGCAATGTGCATTGTGTATTACAGATATGATGCTATCAGGGGTAGATAGCAATGTACATTGTGTACAGATATGCTGCTATCAGGGGTGAGATAGCAATGTGCATTGTGTATACAGATATGCTGCTATCAGTGGTAGATAGCAATGTGCATTGTGTATTACATATATGCTGCTATCAGGGGTAGATAGCAATGTACATTGTGTATTACAGATATGCTGCTATCAGGGGTAGATAGCAATGTGCATTGTGTATTACAGATATGCTGCTATCAGGGGTAGATAGCAATGTGCATTGTGTATTACAGATATGCTGCTATCAGGGGTAGATAGCAATGTGCATTGTGTATTACAGATATGCTGCTATCAGGGGTAGATAGCAATGTTCATTGTGTATTACATATATGCTGCTATCAGGGGTAGATAGCAATGTGCATTGTGTATTACAGATATGATGCTATCAGGGGTAGATAGCAATGTACATTGTGTACAGATATGCTGCTATCAGGGGTGAGATAGCAATGTGCATTGTGTATACAGATATGCTGCTATCAGGGGTAGATAGCAATGTGCATTGTGTATTAGTATTACAGATATGATGCTATCAGGAGTAGATAGCATTGTGTATTTTAGACATATTGCTAGCTGTCCATTGTGTGACAGATAATGTTACTTTCAGGGGTATAGCAATGCACAGGGTAGATAGCAATGTGCATTGTGATGTGATATGACAGATAATTATGTTGCTATCATCAGGGGTAGGCCTACAGGGTAAATAGCAATGTGTAATGTGTATACAGATATGCTGTTATCAGGGGTGGATAGCAATGTGCATTGTGATATAGTATAAAAATATTTCTGTCATTTATTTTGATAAACAAAAGATAATAGGTCTTGGGCCTATAATAGGCCTACTCAATATGAAGGTCGGTCACTAAGCTTACCTCCATCAATTACCGCGATCGTGAGCGGGGACAAATGTTCTCATACAAGGTTTACTATTCCCCTCGCAACTCCTCATCACAGGGAAATAGTACTTTTTATGGGAACTTTTCTCCTCCGGTGACATAGCAGGGACTAGTCTAAGTCCCATGATCCACCAATCAAATGACAGGAATATCTGTATGTGTTATATAATAACGAGCAGCTTACATTTAAGACCATAGGCCTATGCTTGCTTAACTCGGGTGGTGTCCCCGATCTACGATGGCTCTCCACACTTTTCGGGGTATCATTGCTGTCTTTATGTTACTTGTCTCCAATCCTGTATCTTGCTTGAGTAAGTCAATGAATGTCAGAGCAGGTCTTCCCGGCCTTCTTTTGCCATGTTTGGGGGGGTCCAGTGCACCAGTTTGGAGACTGGCTCTTCATTTCTGTAACAGTGGCCAGCAAACCTAGTCCGTCTCTTCTGGATCTTCTGGCTTATTTTTGGGAGATCACCATACAATTGGGTATTTGGTATGTGTTGTTTCCATTGACATTGAGTAAGTACTGCTCTCAGCATTCTGCAGGTGTAGCAGCCATCGAGCTCTTTCTGTAATTTGGGAGTGATGGTCCAAGCTTCGCAACCATATAACAGAATCGACTCTACTGTAGAGGCAAATAGGCGAAGTTTGAATTTCCGAACATTGACTTCCATATTTTGGTCATTTTACTACATGCTCTCCATGCTGCTAATTTGCGTTGTTTAATGTCTTATATCTGCAATGCTCAATAGCAAGTACTCTCCATTCAGGCACCAATATTTAAAATCTTGTACCTCATCCAACTTGGTACCATCCTTTGTCTGTATAGATCCCTTCTGACTTTGGTTGTATACATGAACTTTGTCTTGCCAGAATTCATTTTCAGACCGACCTTTGCTACTGATGACTCAACTCTTTGCAGCAGATCTTGTGCTTGCTGAAATGTCTCTGACAACAATGCGATGTCATCAACGAAGTCAAAGTCTGTCACCACCTCTAGCTCTGGCCCTATTCGCCTACTTCTACGCCTGTCAAGATGGAAACCTCCGGAGGAAACCTATCTCTTCTTCTCTTCCTTCTATGGCCATCTTCAAGGCAAAGTCTAGCACAATCACAAACAAATATGGGGCGAGTGTGTTTCTCTGTAGGACTTCAGCCAAGATTTCAAACTGTGCATTCTCTCGGGAGATATCACCTTAGCCATGGTATTCTCATACATTCCTCAGATGGCTTTGACGACCTACTTTGGTATTCCATAAGCTTGCAGGACAAATTATTTTGGGGTAATTTTGTCATTAAAAAAAGAAATAGATTTTGGAGGAACGTATTGTAGGCCTATTTAATTATAGTGAGGTTCTTTTGAACTGCTTTTTGGGAAATTGAAAGGTGCGTTTCTGTTCCACCTCATCCCAGTGGCGTAACTTCTTCAATAGCGCAGCTCGGCTCTCTATTCCGCCGAATTACGTCGCATCCTAAACTTGACGTGCGCGTAGCGCGCGAATTTTGGAAAAAAACCATATTTTCACATGTCATAAAGTTACATTTTTCTATAATGATATTTCTGGACAAATCCGCGCAAATTTGCAATTAGTATTGCCCGTCGAGCCGGGCAAGGGGAAAATTGTATATTAGACATGTTAGATGCATGGGAATTAAGTCAACCCTGGCGTCCCCAAATAGGCGCAATTTTTCAAAGATGGGAGGGTGGATCCTTTTCCTGGTCCTATAACCTTGATGAAAAGTCACTGAAGTTACGTAATGCACGTTCACAAAGTTTCTTTTCGATTTTCATTTCCGACTTCTCCCCCCCCCCCCCCCCTTCCGGGACTCTTCCTCCTTTCCCTTTCCTTTCGGGTCCAACTCTCATCCCTTTCTTCCGTTTTCTTCTTCCCTTTACCTCGCCTTTTTGTTAAGACGGTAGTTTGAGCTGGCCTTCCGGCCTGTCAAAGCCAGCAGAGGGGCACTCCCCCTCCACCCCCCCCCCCCCCCCCCCCCCAGGAGATACGCCGGCCAATCGCCTCTGGGACTAGGCCCGTGATCCTCTTCCTCCTTGGCTTTCCCTTTCCTTTCGGGTCCTTCCTCTTTTCAACTCTCATCCGTTTCTTCCATTTTCTTCTTCCTTTTACCTCGCCTTTTTGTAGCCCAACGGTAGTTTTTTGAACTGGCCTTCCCTGTCAAAGCCGGCAGAGGGGCACTCACCCCTTATACCCCACCCTCTCTGACCTCCAGGAGATACGCCGGCCAGTCGCCTCTGGGACGGGCTTGTGATATCAAGGGGTATGATAAACCGTGGACTATTTTTTGAGTTTGTCATTTCATTCGGGGATATCCATATCAGGGGGGGGGGGGGGGGCGAGGCTTCTGGCTGGGGGTGCCCCCCCCCCCCCTGCTCCCCACTCAAAACCCGGGCTAGACGCCAGTCAGTTAGCCCCACCCATACCCAGGCTCCTGATCGTTTTTTAGATGCGTAAAAAAACTATTTCGGCCCATTTATCGATCACGTCGCTGGTTGCATGGTGCTTTCGTAAAAGTTACGTGAATGGGTACGACCCCCACACGACACTGGGGATTAACGTGCCCAGCGAGAGGTTATCCGACACCGGCGTCGAATCGAAGAGATCGTAACTATCTGGTCCCAACGAAAGTCTGAATTCTTCCGACTACATTACACATTGTACGAGTGGACGACGGTCTATACTGTTGGCTTTCATCACACACTTTCATGAAATCTCTTGTGAAGAGTATTACTGGACGCCGCCCTAAAACGCATCCTTCTACTCGGGCTTCTACCCCGGCTTCTACTGCCGCTGAATTCACTGGAATGGTTAGAACTCGCAATACGGGAATTACCCTTTGACTTGAGTTCTCATCTGATGGTAAGTTCTGAGTTTAAGCTTATTCAACAACGAAAATCCTTGAAATCCCAGCTTGAAATATAACTAATATCACTGAGTGTGATGTTGTGGCACACAGTCTGTGACTCATCAGTAGGGGCCTGAGCCGGGGGGGGGGGGCAGACGACGATGGACACGAACGGCCGTTAATTTTGAATTTCCGTTGGTTTCAATGCAACAATGGATTTTGATTATATGACCCCATAAAATTCATCACACGTTTGAACTAAATTATTTCATCCTAAAACCAGTGTGGATGGCTAACCATCCCCAGTGTCAGTATCATTTTTTGAATTTAAACCGTTGTTAAGCGTTCGTCCCATTCACTTGATCACATAACCTCGTTCGCATATTTTAACCTGAATATTCGTGAATACGCCCGTGTCCAGCGTCGTCTGGGGGGGGGGGGGGGGACACACGCCCTCGTCAAATAAAGCAGCATTATCTTACTATAAATCTGGAAACGGTGTGTGTTTGTTTGTGTGTTTGTTTGTTTGTTTGTGTGTTTGTTATCCTTATTTCTCCGTTGCTTTTAATCAAAGTGGCGCCTATTTTGCATGAAAGATAGAGGAAATAACGGGAAGGGCGTTAAAGTTTATTTCAGTAAACTTGGTTAACAATTGGCTCCAAAAAACAGCAAAAAATCTCTCAGATTTGGCTCATAAATGCCCCTAGAATTGAACAACATTGTGCGTTGCGCGTGCTACAGCGTAATCTTGCCGTGGTAACGCGTCGCGTGCATGTTTGCGCAAGGGCTGACTGCCGCCCGCGCGGCACACGCACCCCTACACATGCACCCCTACACATGGCGCAGAAGCCACACGGGAAATGGCTATAGGCGCGCCTGTTGGTAGGGTATTGGTGTCATGTGGGGGGGGGGGGGGGGGGGGGGGGGGGGGGCGGCCGGTGTAAAACCACAGGAAATGGTTTAGGATAGGTCTAGGGTATTAATGGTAAAAGTAGCGTTTTGCGGGGGGTTAATGAAGCAATCCTGATTTGTTTACTTTAAGTTGGCATGCAAACAATCTAAGGGACCGAGGCGAGGGTTAATGAAGTAGCCACGGAAATAGTTTAGGGAGGGTTGTGATTATGAATCAAACTGGTTTGTATGTGTGCATGGGGCTAGGAGGGGGGAAATGTTTTAGGATAGGGTTATAAGAGTTAATGAAGTAGCCGCGGGAAATGGTTAGGGAGGGTTATGATTATAAACCCACCTGGTTGGTGTAGTTGCAGTGGGGGGGGGGGGGGGGTGGGTGTGGCGATGGGGGGAAGCGATTGTAGGGGGTTTATGTGGTTTTAAAAGTACCGGGGATTAACTTGATGCGGTTTGAGAGGTAGGGGTTAATAAGTAAACATGGTAAATGCTTTAGGAGGGATATGGTTATAATTCACCTGATTGGGGTTGGGGTTGTAGGGGGTTTATGTGGTTTCAGAGGTAGGTAGTGGTATAACGAGCGTAACCACGGGAAATATTTTAGGATAGGGTTAACTTGATGCGGTTTGAGAGGTAGGGGTTAATAAAGTAGCCACGGTAACTGGGGGGAATGATGGAGAACTTTTGTAACAAAGTTATGTATTAAATATGGCAAGGAGGGCTTTTCTAGGCCATTCAGAAATTATTACAAATTCCTGCTAACAACACTGCATGCTCTCTCACATATTTCTAAATTAGTCTGAATCCCTTTTAAGCCTCTTGACAGGGCTGTCAACTCTCCCGCATTAGGTGGGAGTCTCCCGCCTAGACACTCTTTCTCCCGAAAGAAAAGAAAAGGAAAGAAGAGAGGAATAAAACAGATGTCTATCGGTATATTGAAAAGGCCTAGTTGCACCCCCACTTGGGATATCAGTGGCGTGTCCAAATTGGGGGGGGGGGGGGGGGTGGCTGATATAATCCAGCTGGAGGGGCATGCACCCCTTAGAAATTGACAGATAGACATTGCATGAGCAGTGGCGTGTCCATAGAAGGGGTCATGTACCCCACGTTCGAGGGAATTAAAGGGTTTATACAAGGGGCGGTCAGTAAATAATGAAAGTGATCATGGTATGGGATGCATGAGTGATTCTATTGAGGGGATATGTGATCAATACAAAGTATGAACCTTTGTCTTTCAAACAATACAGTTTTGGAATTTTAAGTGAGAACTATGACGTCATAGCATTGTCTCAAAGTAAGTACACTTGG
>CM069444.1:38599985-38702369 GCA_035610835.1 Ophiura sarsii
GAACTTGGGTCAACTTTTTTTTGAACCACCCGGTACTGTAAAACCACTTATTTTCGCACGGTATTTAATTTTGTTAATTTCGTGAGGACCTTAAATTCCCTAAATTTATTAAGACCAGATAAGAATTTCAATAAATGCTAATTTTGGAAACGCGATATTAAATCCTCGCAAAAATGTTAGCTTTAGGTAATTTTCAAAATAAAGTACCAGCAAATATAAATTGGTTTTACAGTATTTCAATACTCCTAAAATATGATTCATGTTTTATGTGCAATCTTATCTCATACAGATGACTTTGATTTGAAAGTTATTGAGATCAAAGTCTAAATTAAGATGGGGTCATTGTTTCAAAGCTTTTCCAGGCTGGATTTTAGTTGAGTCACTAAAGTCATTGTTTATATCTTCCTCAATTAAAAAGGACCTGAATATACTTCTTTTTTCCCAGCTTCCCGGTGGCGTTTGCTCTACACTTAAAGCCATGCACATCCCCCACCCAAAAAAAATCAGTCTGTGTTGAAATTTTGAAATATCTATAGCGAAGAGTGCTAGGAGACCCATGGCCCAAATGAAATGTAAATGATGAGCTAGAGGTGTTTACTTTGTTGTTTTACAATCTTATTGTCTCTTGTGACAATCTTTGGTAAACAAAAAAGTCAGAAGAATGATCAACTTTAAAATTGTGAAAATGATTGCAAATCATGTAATGTTGACTTCTAGTTATCAATGCAATTGTGCATCAGTGTAGGCTGTAGCTGTGGTAAAAAAAATACCGAAACCGATTTTGAAAAACCCACCGAGTACACCAAAATTCATCGGTTGATCGATTTTATGCAACTACCTATATCAGTGTCATTCTTTTCCACACAAAAATAGTCGGGGGGCTCTACCCTGGTTTTAACTTGATGTTGAAAAAAATCAACTGGGTCATTTTCTGAGGGTTGTAACTGGATTGCACTGTTTCAGTTTTGCCTTACTTGTGAGCTACAGCAAAAAAAGCCAGGCATGAACAGGCCCCAAGGGGACAAAGAATAAACTGTTCTTTTTTTTTGGCAACTTTTGGAAACATTAAGAAAATTTAGAACATTGCTGAACTGCAATTTTTGAAAAACGAAAGTAATAAAGACAATTAGAACAGGGTTGGGTGTTTTTGTCACCTAAGTGCAAAGACTTGGCTTGACTTTCAAAACACTATATGATTTAATTCCCTTATACAGTTGTAAGACGTTTGATAATTTATTTTTGAACATCAGGAAGCTCGTGCAGGATTTCGATCAGCACTGACTGAATCAACTCAAGGACTGAATACCATCTCCAAGAAACTTGGAAGCTGTATTGAGAAGGCCAGACCATACTATGACGCAAAGCAAAGAGCAAAGGATGTAAGTAGCTAAAAGGGTGTATACCTTATTCAGTTTACACCAAGTATGTTTCCTTTTGCCATATATACTGATCCTAAAGTAACCCCTTGATCCTATCCACTTTGGTAAATGTATCACACAACAAAATAATTCTCAAAGAGGAAATATTTGTTTCTGCTGTCATGTGAAAGGTTTGGGTTAGATATAATTAAAGGGACCATGCATTTGAATAATATTTGTTACATAAATGTGTACTGTAATTTTTTTAATTTCACACCAAAATAGTTCAATAAGCATAGCAGAGGCACAAAATTATCCGTACACCATGAATAGGTTTCATAAGAATATATTTGTACTGTAGGTCTTATGTCAATGAACACAAAATCACAGAATAACACCCCAATACATATTAACAATTTAAACACAGTGTTTAGAAATAAGGGTGCAAATATATGAACATATTTACATACAATGTACAACTTTGTACCCTACCAGGGTTAGCATAAATGAATGTTTGGGCATCCAGTGCCAACCATTTTGACTGGGCTGCCCATTTGTTAGGCCGCGCTAACCTTGTGCCTTAATTACATCTATTGATTTTATTGCTTTCCACCCTATAGTTACAGCAGGAGACGCAGAAGGCGGCGGTCAGGTTTGAGAGAGCCAACAGCATGCTGTCAGCGGCCAAAGAGATGGTGGACCTTGCGGAGCAGGGACTCATGCAGGAGGGAAGGACATTTGATGCCAATTGGCAGGAGATGTTGAACCATGCTACCATGAAGGTAAGGAAGGCTCAAGGGTGCTACAATAATAGGATGAATTTTGATAACAGCTGGGGAAACTAAATGTGTTCAAGATGAAACTGTCAACTGACTTCTTATCCTAGATC
Organism: Ophiura sarsii; assembly: GCA_035610835.1. Lineage (NCBI taxonomy): Eukaryota > Metazoa > Echinodermata > Ophiuroidea > Amphilepidida > Ophiuridae > Ophiura > Ophiura sarsii. The sequence goes on from CM069444.1 coordinate 38,602,233, forward strand.
AAGCACCATTGGCTAATTTGAATTATGTCTAAAGATTATAGCACTGGTTTCGTACCTACCTCATCTACCAAGTTGAGGTGTGTGAGCAAAAGGTCCAAGCATGGAACTAGTGGCAGTGGTTACCTACCTCATCTACCAAGTTGAGGTGTGTGAGCAAAAGGTCCAAGCATGGAACTAGTGGCAGTGGTTCCATGGTCCAAATTATGCTGCATGAGCTGTAAGTGCAAGTTGTACACTTCAGCTAAGATGGCATGAACACGAAACCAGTGCTATAAAGATTATGACATCTACTATATACTTTGTGTCATTTTAAGTTGGGAGGGGACATCATTGCATCATGAACACAGCATAATTCCAATTCCTTTGGTGAAAATTCAATTGCATTGGAGTTATTTGCGTAAAAAAAGATGATGCGATCTCTAGGATACATGCTGACATCTACTCATAACTTAGGGGAGATGAAGTATAGCAGTAAAAAAATAATAATAATAATAATAAAACCATGCTTATTGAGCGCATAACACAATTAAGTCCCTATGCACTATAACAAATAAAACAGAAAACAGATAATACATAAAAGAAATAATAACAAAAGACAAAACAAAAAACAAATGCTTCACTGAGCATCTGAATGGGTGATATGTTGAATTGATAAAAGGTAAAAAGGATAGTTGCAATTGATTCCCCATTTTATTGTTGCTCCCTAGTCATGTATGATTAATATTGTTGCTATAAATACTGTGTTTTATTCACACAAAGGTTCCAAGCTCAAAAAGTAATGGGAGAAGGATTGAGGGAAGGAAAAAGTGCAACTTTATCAAATTTGTTTATCAATATGCTTTGGGTTATTTAGGAGAGGGGGCTGCAAGGGGGCAATTCCATTGTTTCCCAGGGGGAGAATGGCGAACGGCAAAGTCAAGATGACCAAATCTCACCGGGGGAAATTCGTATAATTAATTTGTGGTTCCAAGTAAGTGCTGTCACCTATTCCTGGCTCATTAATCACCACCCCCTATTTAAAGTGGACTGGCTTGGTAACAGTTGATTTTGAGGGTACTGTGAAGAAAAGATGGCAGTAATTACCAGTATTTGGTGCATTGAATTTAGGTTTAATTCAGAATAGGCCTTTTAAACTCTTGTTTTTCTGACAACATTATATTTCCACAAGTTTTAAGGTGATAGGATGATGTATATGTTCTATTTTGTTCTGCCCACTATTTTGTATAAATCTGAAAGCCTTTATGATTTCTCAAAAACTGTTTTTATTAAAGTTTCATTAGACCAAGGAAAAAAAACGACCTACCCTATAACCCTAACTCTAGATCACCACACGGCAACAGATTTCTTTTCCGACCCCCAAATTCACCAGAAAGGTCACCCCAACCCCCTGCACGCCGGGTTATAAAAACATTTTTTTCCGCACAGTTGCCGTGTGGTGTAATAGAGTTAGGGTTAATTTTTTTTTTTAAAGTTTTGAAAATTGTTGAAAATTCACCAAAAATTCCTAATTTTTGGAAGAAAAACCAACAACGCCCGACCGAACAGGTGTTTTTTGGTGTGGCCTTACAATGCATCCTCACAGGTGGCAACAAGATTGGTGTTCATGTTTCAAATAACCCTAACCATGACATATCTAACAAATTCCAACAGAAGCACCATGCAGGTGCACCCCCATTCCCCAATCTCGCATTGCACAATTGTGTAAAGAATTCGTAACAATTGTAATTTTGGTGTTTATTTTTCACAGTATCCTATAAAACAACTTACCAACCTCATTCATGAAAATTGATTATAAATCCATGTTTGAATCAAAATGTGTACTGTAATGCTTTGAAATCCATTCAATATTTTCATTATTTTAAACAGCCTTCCTATCATACTAACTGTCTGGTTAACATTTCATCATTTTTGCAATTAAGCTAATGGTTAGCAATAGTATTGTACGTGGGGGGAATGGGTCCTATGCAATTAGACTGACATACTTGAAGCTTGCCACCCATAGCCTAATGTACCGCAATACTTGAAGCCTACCACCCGTAGCCTAATATACAGCATATACTTGAAGCCTACCACCCATAGCCTAATATACAGCAATACTTGAAGCCTACCACCCATAGCCTATAATAAGTAATACTGTCTATGGACATAATTCCACCAATGCGTGTAAACCCGGAAGTGCGTCCCAGTAAGCTTTCAAAAAATGATGGGCGTCCAGATTGGTCAAACGTGAAATCACCACGTGCATGCATGTATAGTTGTTTGTGCATATCATGCATTTGGACACAATCTCGGGAACAACATAAATTTGTGCACGCATGAAATAGCTTGAATTACGTCCATAGCATTATGTGACAATAAACAGAATAATCCCTAACATGGCAGCTATAAGCTTGATGCAAATGCCCCCCCTCTCTGCAATTAGAATGTGCAATTTGCAACCAGTTTAATACTCATTCAACATGTTTTACTAAGAATCATTATACCATGGCTGATAACAGTATTATAGAAACAGTCATCTATTAATATACAATTATACTGTGACATTCTTACAACCAACCATCCATACACAGTCTTTACAGCGAACAAACATTCATCTTTGCATTGAAACTGTGACATGCTTGCAATGAATTACCTGTACAACAAGTTTTTTAAGAAGAGATTCAAAGCATTGAACAGAATCTTTTAGTTTATGGCCACTAATAGTTTCATTGTAACAGCCTCAAACAGGTCTGCCCTGCAATATTTCAGCTTGGCAACCAACCAACCACATTTTGTGATGAAACTTTTCTTTTTGTTTTCAATATTGTAAGGGTTTGTGTTGTGGGTGTTTCCCAGCCATAATAATTGATAGGTTAAATGGTGTATTGACCCATCCACTCCATGGTGTCAGACCTTTCTATCCCTGTCTAGGTATTTGTGGGCATCCAAACATTCTCAACCTTCTTCCTACAAACCAGACCATAACCTCTATTTACATTTACTGTTGGGCCTTGGTAATCATTTGTCTTCTATTAACCACCACATATAATACTAATTGTAACTTACACATGTGATATAATGGGCACATGGGGGAATGTGGAAGAAACTGTTTCGTCTAAACGTTGTGGATTTTATAAAGTGTCATGATAACATGTAAAATATTTGTCGCCTCTGACTCAGATAAGCACTATGGCAAGTGCCACATTTAGGATTCACCCTTTGCCCCATTAGTGGTACCCATGATAAGTCTTTACATTTGCTACTTTGTCCAGCCCATCAAGTCTTTGCCTCGTAAGGGCTGAACCATACAGATCTTTGCCTCATGTAGTCCTTTCATCATCAACGCTGATTCATAAACCCTTCACCCCAAAGTGCCAACCCAAACAGCCTTTGCTACATTAGTATAAACAACCCTTGATGGAGGAAATGCTTACAGCATCATCACTTCAAAGAGTGGTCCTTAAGAAAAATCAAATTGAATAAAATCAATACCTTACAAATTGGAAATTTGGCGTGTTTGTACAATGCGATATAGAGACTATGCCATACACGTATAACATAAATGTGGTGGTGCATTTAGGCACTGAATAATAAAGTAGAGCGTGTCTCTATAGTTTCATCAGTTCCAGCAAACTGGCAAGAAACATTTGGAATTTAGTTCTCTGCGTGCAAAAGTAATCCAAGCGTACATGCCCGATTATTGTCACACGCATGCGGTTTTGGCCGCTTCGCCAATTTGGAACTGATCAAACTATATAAATGGGCTTATTGAATTGTTCTACATTTCCAATGCTGAAATTGGTACACTCCTCATTAAGATTGACACAATTTATCACTGTATAAGAGAGGGTATGTTTTGTATGGTTTCCGTGGACAACCATTTGATGGTCATATGACCTATCATATGAAAGCTGTTGTCATGAAATTTAAAAATTCAAACTTGAGTATATTTGTGTTTCAAAACATAATTGTCAGAAATCTTGAAATGAATTTCCACAAGTAAAATCTTTTTCTGCATGGGCAAACGCCAACATGCTAATTGGCTAAGAGATAGTAAAGAAGTGATTATTGTCTCTATTAACATTTTGTAGAAAACGTGTGCTATGTCTGTCTCGCTCGCACCTGTATGACTTGCATGTTTAAAAACCCTGGTATTTAACAGGGGTACTAGTTGTCTGTTCCGACAACAAATTGTCTCTCATACTATGTTAATATGTGATGATATATAAACTATCTTTAGAAAAAACGTGTCACTGAAAATTCAAACCCTTCAAACATTTTGAACAACTGATTAACTAAAATTATTGCATGAATTAACCGACGAGATTTACGTAACAATGTTTAGAAAGTATTTTATTCAACTGTTTCACTTGGTGTTTTATTACACCTAAACTCGAACCCATGAGCACTCGGGACAAGTAGTGCATCTTTTCAGATCGATGATAGTTTCTGGGAGTGAGACTGTCAGGTTAGTTATTGCTGTTGAGTGGTTATTTCATGACAGCGCTAGAGGCTATGTGGCCTTTTATGATGCTTCATTATGATCAATTTTAATCTGAGACACACATAGCTTCAAAAGAAAATACCGGCTTAGCCGTCCCTTGTATTTGAAAGTCACTGATTGGCTTTACATGCAGTAAGTTTAAAGATTGGTTTTTACAATTGGTTTTGTACATCCTGTAATCAATCATTGTCTATAATACACAGGTGGGTGAGGCGGACAAAGAGCGTTGGGAAAGTGAGTGTGAGCACCAGGCCACCGCAGCAGAGTTTGACCAAGCAGAGAGGGACTTGAAGAGGAAGCAGAGGTCATTACGCAGTGCTATTAACAAATCAAGGTCAGTATCATCATAGGTTTATCCTCAATATCTACCTCTGATAGTGATTGTGAAAATACATTTGATAGTCATGTGCTGGATGTGTTGGACATGTATGTGGTGTATATGTACTGTACATGTACTGTACATGTGCTGTACAGGCGCTGTTCATGCGCTGTACCTGTGATTAAGCTGTACATGTGCTATGCATGTGATGCGCATGCATTTGTAAACAAGTACTAGCAACGCATGAACCAGAGATGGAAACAGATTTTATATTGTGTAATGTGATTAGCAAATTAAGGTCATTGTCAGTTTCTTCACGATACCCACACCCGTGGTATGATCAATGTAGAAGACATGTGCATTATGTACACGCACTGGACATGTAATATACATGTGTTGGGCATGTGATGTCTGTGTATTGGTAAAGCAAGTGTCAACAGTAGGTGAACCCGCAGAAAATCAATTATAGGTTGATACACGCAGTAACTGTTTGCATATTAGCAAAATTTTCAATATTCAAATACAAAGTTTAAGAACAAAAGGAACCTGGACAGTCATTTTGAGACATATAATTTTTTTTTAAAACAATTTTGTTACATGAATCAGTTTAGATTGTTTAATTTGTTTATTGTATTTTCTATTTCAGAATATACTTTGAGATGAAGAACAAATGCAATTCACAACTAGAGGTAAGTAAACAAACATAATTATCAGGAAATGATCAGAAAAGTATTTGTTCTAAACAAGCTTTTCCGTAAATACCATTGATCTGAAGCTTTCGTACAAGACTGAGCATCTTTCTGCCTCCTGTCATGCCGGTCATTGGGCAAATACTCCTAATAATTATAATGATGGTAATTTATAGAGCGCCATGTATTTAGGTAGGCTACTCCGAGACAATGTAGCCATTATTATTACGCTGCCATTAATAAATCGTCACAATCATTTCGCTTCCGCTTCACCTATGGGGCAAGTGGCTAGGTGCACAACCATATCAGCATTTAGATTGTGATATCACCCTTAACAGCTACCCAATCTCGCTTGGGTCAGTGAGGCAATTGAGACTAAGTATCCAACCCAAGGGACACAAAACAAGTTGGCCCGCTGGGGCTAGAACTCACAACCTCATGAGTATATGAGTCCCGCATTGTTCCGCTGGACCATACATGCTCCCATAAATCCTACGATAGTATCTGAACCAAATGGAATGACCAAATCATGTTCTTCTTTCAAATAGTTTCTCCCATTCCTTGGTTATTTAATACAAGCTTAACTCCTGATCACAAAATAATGGTAGTTAATTGATACCCATGGAATGAATACCCAAATTTACATTATCTTATTGATTTGTCACAGGAACAAAAAAAGAAGGTGAGTGGCCTGGAGTCCAGGGTTTCCCTGGCCAAGGGTTCATACTCGTCAGCCCTACGCAACCTGGAACAAATCAGCGATGAGATTCACATGCAACGACGTACACAATCCATGAAGCTCGGTGAGCGTGGCAGAGGGGTAGGCGCAGAGTCAGAGGTACCAGCAGAACAACCCTCGGCTCCGGTCAGACCTTCGTTACTGTGCACGGACCCTGACAACACCAAGATGGACTTGCTTAAAGGGTACATTGAAGGGTCGACTAAGGACGATATGCATCTGGTATTGCAGAAAAGTCCCGTCGCACAACGCCCCGTTAGTCATCAAGAGGAGAGATTTTTATTCCCAGAGGATCCGCACGCAATTCTCACGGCGTACGAATCAACGGGAGATCTGGATGACATGTCGGACACAGCAAGTTTTGCATCTGGGTTGTCAGGTGATCGCATGGAGGATTTTGAAGACAGGGGGTTGCTTGGTGTCCCGAGGGGATCCAGCCGGGAGGTTTCACCGGCTGTGAGTCAGGAAGTCTCCCCAGCTGGCAGTCTGGATGTTTCTCCTGCCATGAGCAGGGAAGCCAGCCTGACTAGCAGTGAAGGTATGGCGGAAGAAGCGGATAGAATGGACAGAGAAGAGAGGCAAGAGACTGAGGGGGGCGGTGAGAAAATGGATGAGGAAAGGACAACAGAAGGCGCTGCAACGGAACCAGGTAAAGACGACGAAGGAGATCTCACCCCGGTGGCCGACGCAAAACAAATCACACTGGAGCTTGATTGCGACGAGGAAAAGAGTGCCGGTACCCAGGGTGACTCGGAGGAGGATCCGTGCACACCCACTAGAACCCGCACTGGGACTTTGCTAGCAGCGCGGCAGGACACGATGGAGCAGCAATCCTTGCAAGATGAGGGCGTGTGTGTCGAAAGTGAAGATCAAGAGGCGGTATCATATGATGATACAGAAGAAACCTTGACAGAGGAGACGCAAACAGATGAGCAGGAGTTGGATGACACTTCGGACAAAACTGATGGTGGTGATGATGAAAACATGATGGATTGAAGAAAAAAATGTGGCAATGTTGACTATAGTTTGTTCGGTTCCAAATAGGCAAGGCTCAGTCAATATTTTTCAATTGAGAATAAACTAAAATCGGGTATGATTGAACTGAGGAATGACTCGATAGCACTTTCATTTGATTTCTATGTGACACATTTGCATTAACAGCCTATGCTGGTTCCCTGCATCAATGGGCTCCACACAACTCATCCATAGATGCAGGTATGCGCAAATTATGTCATCACATTGATTTGATGGCTAAAAGTCACGCATATGCATGAGATGATGACGTAAAATAATCCACAAAATAAATTCAGTCAAGTCTATGGATAAGTTAGTTCTATGTTAGTTCTATGGTGCAGGGAACCAGCATATTCACAGCCATGCACAAGAGGTGGGCTTCCTTTAGCATGAATAAACATGAACTGTGTACATTTTGCCTATTTGGTACTGAATAAAGTATAGAGTTTAAGTTCTTCAGGTTTATATTAGATACTGCCATGTAATTCAACTGTACTCTTGGGCGCTATAAACTTGATCATCATGATTGGCCCATTCCACTGTACATAACTTACCGATATAGATGCATTACAAGTGTTGGTTTGGTACGAGGGGCAAAATGGTTGCTAGACTCGAGCCATACCCCTCCCTGGTTTAAGATAAATCATGCCAAGTGTTTGGCACATTTTGTCCAATAGAATAAAACTACCATTTGTTAACACTTTTCACGCAGCTGTCGTCTGCAGAAGACAGTTTCCAAAAATTTCACAATTTTTTTCAAAAATGTTAAAACAATTGAATGTCATTACTATATTTGGAATCACCATGAGAAATGCATTAAAATAAGTACAAGCATGTCTAGTTTTGGTTCAGTAATCATTGAGATAGACTTTGAATGTTCGGAAAGGTTTCTGAAAAATCTGTTTTATATATGGTAAAATTAATAACCGCGTGGAAAGTGTTAAACACTTGGCAGCTTTTGGTTCTAATTTCAGTTGGGTCTCTCCTCATGTTATAAATATCAAACAACCTTGCAACTCAAACATTATAGATATAGGTATTTACCAAATGCAAGTTTTCATATTTCTAGTTAGTACAGTACCTTGAATATAAATGTATTGATCAATACTCCCTGGTTAAAAATCTGAACACTATACATTAGTACGAAGGAACAGCTTTAAACCAAACATTGACAAAATTTGTCTGGAATTGACAGTACAATGTTTTATAAATTGGCTTTTGAAACACCCCCAATCAGCAACAAAAATGGAGGGTGGGCTGTATCCCCAAGAATGTACGCTTTTGAATGTAAATCCAGACAAATTTTGTTTAAAATACCACTATTTTGAAACTAAGCTGTCATTGATAACTAGTGTATGTCTGTGCCCAAATTTTTGATATTGGGAATTTGTAATGATTCTTCAAAACTAGTTTGGCATTCTTCAGAAATTCAGCGAAATCTGTACATAAAACGTGTGACAAATTTTCTAGTTTGAATTTTCATAGTTAATGCTGCATGTAATATAGAGATGATTCAAACTTATAATATAAATTAAGAAATAATAGTCGGGTATCAAAGCAGATGTTTATATGATCATTATAACAGTATTTTTCCTCTCTCTCTCTCTCTCTTACAAAATGATGTTTTATCTTTTGTATATTATTTATGTACAGTTCTAAATTATATGTGACATTGTTAAAATTTTGGTTTTAATGGGCAAATTGTTCTCCACTACAGCTTTATATAACTAACTTAACAAATGGATGCCAGAAAAATGAATACATTTCCCATCTATTCAAGCTAAAATATTTAAAAAAGGATGTCTTTTTTAATCCCTTACGTAAATGTTACACTAACATTACGCTACAATTTTTTTGTCATTTGTGTTTTAGGCCTCTTTGTTTGGTTTTCATGTCTTAAGTAAATCAGACAGATCTAAAGCAGAGGTTGAATTTGAAAACTTGATTGTCTAACTCCGAGACAATAAAATTCCCAAATTATTGGTGCTCTATTTGAGATTGAACACTTTTTACAACTTTCGACAGTTTCAAATCGTGGAATTACTATGTTTTTATACTATTCTTCAGTTTTCACCTTGGCCCAGTTTCGTCTTATTTTGATAGACCATGGCACATACAAGTCTTTTTGTTTCCAACTCAGCAGGTACAAAATATGACCATATCTACAAATAGGTCTCCCATACGGAATGTAGCATATAAGGCAGCAACGGACACAAGTCATAATAGGTTGACCTCGCGACTTAAAGTTTGCGAGATCAACCTACCTCTTAAAATGATCAAACGGACATCCATGGTGCTCAATACCCCTCTGATAGGTTACCAGAGTTTTCAAGCATATGTAGTGAGCCAGTCGAAGACCTATTTAAGGATATTACTCAAAATATAGTTAATTGTCATGCTGGAGATTGGTATGTTGTATATTATATGTAAGCCTGTAAATAGCAGTTAGAGGATTTTATATTTGAATATTTGAAATTTGAGATATCAAGTTCTAATTGTATAGATAAGTAGGCTAGCTACATTGATAAGTAGGCTAGCTACATTGTTAAGTAGGCTAGCTACATTGTTAAGTAGGCTAGCTACATTGTAGTGCTATAATGAGTCAAACCATTCAGTAATTTTGAGTCACAATTAATAACATTGTAGATATAGGCCAACAGGATTTCCTGAAATTAAGCATGGAGATAAAAGGCACTCTGTGTTCAAAGTTGTGCTTATTGCCTCTTACAATACCATAAATAAAACTGTGAAAAAAAGAAAAAAAATGGAAAATGATAGAGGGCGCTCTCTGGCAATAATCTTTTACCATGGATTTGAAAAGAAAACTGTAAATTGAATGCCTTTTATCCAAGTGCCAAATTTTGGGACACCCTGTATTTTTGTGTGAAAATAAACGTATGTAACGCAGGGTACAAAGGCGATATTTTGAGAATATTCCTTGTCATAAAAAACAAGTGTTTGTATATTTGAACTGATATTGTTCATTTGATTGATTAGTTATAGTCCGTACGTATGGCTTTATAGTCACCAAATAGTGTGATATTTGAAATAAATATATTTTGTGGAAATAGTGATTTGAGCGACATCGTCTATGCCCAAATATTGCACTCAAGGAATGGAAACCATGTAAATATTGTGTGTGTTCATCATTCTCAGCTCACTGCTTAATTATTTGCTTTTAAACATATCAGTTCTTGTCCAGGAACCACCATACAGCCATAACCAATTCTGTAAAACCACTCTTTTCATTTACCGTATTAAGGGCGCTTAGCAAAGTCATTTTGGGTGGGCTTTAAGTTACCTTTTTATTTAAAAGATAAAAGTAATTTATCGTGGAAACTGTCAAATTGGTTCCGAATTTTGATGCACATTTTTGTTGCATAGCCCGCTGATGCATTGATCGCCAACATGTTGTTGATACCAGGACCTTCGGATGCTACTTTCATGCTTTATTTTTCTGCTACAGTGGCTAAAAAGATGGGCGCTTATTAGGTGTTACTTTTTGGTCATCATTGGGAAAAAGAGGGGTGGGCGCTTATAAGGGCATGGGCGCTTAATAGGGATAATACGGTACTTTTATAAAACAAGAAAGAAAATGTCTTGCATCAATATTCAAAAATATTGGCATGAGTCCACATTCACATTGGCAACAATGGAGACACACTGTAACAGATGATATATTGAGTATTTCTGTTACCTTATTATTGCATATGTTATGCCCTAACTTATGCACCCATGCGATGGAAAGTGTACTTTAGGTCCAGTACCACACATGTTTCAAGTCGTTGACTAAAACTCATCTTGCAAAACTTTTAAATGTTCCTCATCTGACCTGTCAAATGCTTATAGTCTACATTTGGTTTATATTGGACACTTTATTTGACAGTGTAGTTGATGCATACCTAAGACAAGTACACTTTATCCACACAAAATAAACAAATTCCTGTTCTCAAGAGTTAATGCTGTGTAGATACATGGATTATCCACTGACATCACCGCATGGAGGTATATGAATGAAGTACGCTCCCATATATTGAATATGATGGGCGAGTATTCAAGCAATCAGAAGTGTAATTATCTAGGCTGAAGTGCGAGGGAGGTAACTTTGATGTATTATATCTTTTGGATGTGCTATACTGTAATTATTGTAGACAACATTCTCAGTACTCGGGCTCTGTATCTTTACTTGCTTGTGTGATAGGCGACTGTGTGCTTTAAGAGTCCCCTGTTCAATTCCCGGTGCATGTGCCAGTTTCTTTGTCCCACCTTTCCCCAATTCTCCTGTAATCTGGAAAAACCTAGTAAGTCTGTTGAACGCAAATTTGAGAAAACAAAGGGAAAATTGTTCCCATATTTTTTCCAGACTAGGTGTTTCCATACTAGGTTCTTCCAGATGAAAAACTGCCGACAGGGAAGAGTTTCACACACTTTACAAAATTGTCTTACTAGGTTTTTGCAGATTACAGGAGAATTGCTTCCTCATACTTTTAATGAAAATCAGCCCTAAAAGTAAATACTGGTTTCTTGGTCACCCTCCTCTTAGGCCAAAAAAAGGTCTGTCTCGCATACATCTGGGAAAATAGCTATGCGATATACACCTTTTTTATTGTGTTTTTGGCCCACTTTCTGAGCCAATTCCTTTCAAATTTTTTCGGACATCTAAATAATTTAAAAAAATTGGGCTCATCATGTAGGGTTATGTGGCAAAAGTGACTCCACATACTTATACGTGTGGGGTATGTGAAACAGATTTTGTTCTTCTTGGCTTATAATCATTTACATACTTGGAATAGTAAAAGAATTGTTACCTCGAAGTAATAAGTAGTAAGTACATGCATCGCATTTCATTTACAGTACAATGTACTATTGATTAGTAAGGTGTGTAATTTATAATGTACAAATACTTACCATAGGTGTATTTTTATCTTGGCTAAACAAGGTGCATCAAGTTCACGTATGTACTTATTGTGTAAAATATGCATTGTATATTAATCCTTTATATATTTTGCTATATTTTTTGTACTTCATTTGTTAGATTTGCATTTTTGTTGGAATACTTGTAATTATTTTAATATTTGAAATGTGTTAATTAAGCAGTATTGAAAAGGGAGAGAAACACCGTGAAGAATGTTGCAATACTGAATATAATTTAATCAGTTTCAAGTTTTATTCCAAGATATAGGTGTTATGCAATAGGTCCTATTCTTCGGGAATGTGGTTGTAAAGCTGTTTCATTTCCCTTGGTATTTAATTTGGCTGATTTAGCTGTTATACCTTGTTCATGTAAACCTCTCAAAATAAGTTTGGACATTTATTTTTAATTGCCTATACTTGGTATATTTCGCCATGTCTTCATAATGTGTTGCGCATCAATGGGAAATTGATGTGTTTATCTTTCTAATGATACCAAATTGGTAGCGATCACTTGTTTCAGTGCTCAGCAACTTTCTTGAGAATATGGGGATTTCTATCTGAATGTGCCTAAATCATCACTATTTTGTGCCCAAACTTCAATAGGGCATCACTTTATAAATTCTTTTGTATGCAAAATAGTGGTGAATTGGGCATATTTTGATTGTGACCTCATATTCTTAAGCAAGTGGTAGAGTACTGAAATGATGATTGCTACAAATGTGATATCGTTGGAAAGAAGAACACACCAGCTTTCAATTGATATGTAATAGAATATGAATATACACTCGTCAAAAGAAGTTCCTTGACACTCATTGAAGTTCAAATATTTCACATAAATATTTAATATAAATTAAACAATTGCATGTCAAAATAAGCAGACAATAATTCTCTATCATGTCTGTATGAAATTAAGATGTACGCATTCATGCATGGCTGAGCACATTCATTAAGCAATATGGTAAGGTGCGTAAAAGGAAATTGCAAGAAATGAGCATTTACAGTCATTTGAATGGAGGGATTATCCAATTTTTTGCAATCTTCTTGCCATTGTCAAGTGAATGGGATCTGCCATGCATGAGTGATCATGTCTAAATTCCATGTTAAGCTGTTAGAGGATTACTTTCTGCTTATTTTGATATACAATTATATATATATAATTATATATATTCTATTAAATATTAATTTAATTTAAGTGTCCAAGAACTTCTTTTGCCGAGTGTATTACAAAATATCCTAAAAATTAATGATAAAAAAAAATCCAAACTTTCTTTTTTGAGGAGTTTAATTTTGTGCAGTGAAGTCAAGAGTGTATTCTAATCTGGTGATGAATTCAACAGTTCCGCAGGATTTGTGTTAGATTAGGTGGCTACTTATGCCAGTGCATATAGTAATGAGGTGCAATCAGCGGAATACACTCTGACGTCACTGTGCGGAGTAAGATAATGAAGTATAGGTGCCCAGTTTGGTCCCTGCCAATAAGCATATTTAGAATCGTTTTAATTGCAAGGGAATCCAACAAATGAGTTAAATTAAATGCTTGTGAAGAAAGGTGTAATTCTGCTTATTGGATGAATTTAATACCTGATGTAAAATTTTAGTTTTACCATAGTTATACCTCAGTAGTGAAGAAATTGGTTAACAGTCAATCATACACAAAAATTGTTTTTAATGTTAAGAGGCTGAATTTTGTTTGTTTATACAAATATATAGTATTTGTATTGGCACTGTAATGATTGAATTATTAATAGCATTATGTGGGTAGAGTAACCTATTGATGTTCAGGTATGTGGATGATGTAGAAAACTATACCCAGAATACCCAAGGGCACTTGGACAGTTTAATAACCCATATAGACCATTTCAAATTGAGATCGGAAATCTTCGGAAAAACAGGTCACGTGGAGTAGGTGCGTTGCGCGTTCTTTGCAACAGTTGATCGCATTCACAGTCTTGTCCTAGTTGGTTGTCCGCCTAGTGATTTACTATGTTTACATACACGCGTGCACACATGAGAAGTAAAACGTGGAACGAGACTATTTTGGTGTTTTTTTTATCAACAATGGAGTTGACGGGCAAATTCCAAATGTATCGAGCAGACGGTAAAAAGTGAAAATATTACCCCAAATCTCTTTCATCTCACCGTTTTTGTTACTGAAATGCCGCAACATCAACTTTGTAAGGGATACAAGCTATCACCAACACCAGCGCAATCTACCACACGAGCAGACGGGTGAAAAACATGTTTGTTTTTCTCCGGCACATGGCCATGACCTGTCAGGAGCTGACAGGTCATGGAACCGAGTGTCAAACACTCGGCTAATCGGAAACATTCGGAACCGATCGTATATTTTCGGATTTGAAATGGTCTATACACCAGTGTACTGAGAGATTGACCCATTGATGTACAAAAACCCAAAGGGCACATCGCACAGTTACACTGAGAGATTGACCCATTAGTTATGGGTATGATTTAGAGACCTTTGAATTCTGTGTATGATTTATGAAACCTTGTTTCAGGAAGATGACTGCCTAGAGAAATAGAGGAAGTGATTAGTATTACTAATTGTCCATAATATTTGTATTTTATATGTAACTGTATTCTTTCAAGGAAGAAAGGGCTTTGGATGATTATAAGTAGTACTGATGAGCGCTATGACGTTTTGTTTGTAGACTTTACTTACTCTGTAGAGGAAAGACGGACTGTTGAATTCGGAACTGTTACATTAATGTTTCCATTCAAAATTCAAAATTGTGATTATTTTTCTTGAAATAAGAGCAATTTGAAAGACCGAGCGCTTAACGTTTGTTGTCAATTTTGTTCTACCTGAAATTAAAACTGTTAATAGTCATCGTAATTCTTGGGACATAATTGAACCAAACTCCTGTTCCTCAGTTGAAAAAAAATCAATGGGCATGTGCCCGAATGTGTGTTACTATTTTGGGAAACCCGAGTTCATAAAGTTCTTGCATGATTTGAATTAGGTCTATAAGAATTATGAGGTTATATCACAATTTGTGATGGAACAGGGTGTCCCAAAAGGGTATTGACACCCTGTATGTATGAATTGTAGTAGAATTCATCTGGTATTGGACTGGCAACCCTTCTGATTTGAAACTGGCTTTGTCGAGTACCAGAGAATTCTACCTATTCCTATATTTTTGTACCGAGATATGTAGTCCAATATTAAGAAATTCTTTCCCATGCCTGGATTGACTCAACTTTCAGATTTGAATTTGAATTCAACATATTTGTGTGTATGAAGTATAGGCTTCTTGATCACAACACAATATTCAATTGGTGTTACAACCTTCATAAGCAAATGGCTTGCTTGAGACCTTTATCCAGGACACACAACCCTAAGGTGATGGCCAAAAAAAGACCCGTTCTACGGGCCTGACTGACCATTCTTTTTCTAATTTTTTAAAACGAAACAAATTGACACAATTTGTGAACATTTTTCGAGAGGATTTTGTAAAAAAAAATTTAAAAACATTAACAAAATGAATTTTTGGGGGAAATTTGAAATGTTTTGAAAATTCCCCAAATTTCATGAAATCTTTTGGAAGAAAAACAAAAAATAACGGCCCACCGACCCTACCTGAGATGTCTGTTTACCTGTAGAAGGGAGGGTTGTCGAGTACAATGTAGAAAGTTCATATCAACTCCTGTCTCTGCTCAGGATTTTAAAAAATCTTGTGTTATGATCAAAATCTGACTTTCATACATCATTCTACCAACTAGGATAGACTTCCCTTGCTATTGTTATGTCGTCATATTTTATGTTGTTTGCCTGTATGATTTGGTTAAGTTACGAATGGATGACACCATTGAAAGGGCTAGCTTATATATAGTAATAATACAGTGGTGTATTGTAATGTGGTTACATCAAACCTTGCCCATTAATAAAACCTTTGAAGATATAGAAAGACGTAGAAAAACCAGTAATATGTTGTCTTGTGTGTTCTTTAAACAAAATAATTGTTTTCAGCTCATAACATGGTTTGTTCTTTTTGAATCACTTGAAAAAAGCACTGGAGACATTGTTGTAACTTTCTTGTATAGGATCTTGAAAAGTGCCACTTTTTCTGAAAACATAATTTTGGGGAAATGGGGGGTGGGGGTGGTGTTGGGAAAAGTATACATGATATTGAAGCGGGAACTTTCTATTGTTAGCCAAGCGTTTTCCTATTTCATGAACGTTTCAATTTCACAAAACGCCTAATCGTGTCAGGATTTATACAAACAAATGTGATCTAATTTTAGGGGGACTTATGGTTTTATACCCTTTTTTAATGGGCCAGCAAAATGGATATTGCTTATCAAATTGAACCTTATCATATTTGTGCTATTCAGGTTTGAATGAAGCAAAGTTTACTGAGCAACTTTATGACTTGACAGATTTAAACGCATGAAAGCCATATTTAAATAACCAGACACGGATGGCTTAAAAGTAATCTTCATGAAAGCCATATTTAAATAACCAGACACGGATGGCTTAAAAGTAATCTTTTCCAATGTCCCATAAAAACAAACATGGTGCCCTTGAAATGGAGTGGAGAAATATGCAGGTGGGCTACAGAAAAAACTTTTGTTTTAAATTACTCAGGAATACATAAATATCAAATGGGTGCAAAATAAAATGGACAAAAAACAGTCAAATATATTTGAACATCACAATGAATGTGCGTAGATTTATAACTTGGTTAATATACCATATAATAATTAATCATTATTTATCACAATATAGTCATTTCATCACAGAATTATACATTTAACATAAATGCCCATTATGAAAGTTACTATTTCTATTTACACATTGCATATAAATTACTTCTTTAAAAATATAGATATTTATGGTCAAACTGCATGAAATAAAATAAATGACTAATAAAGTAAAACTAATCAATAAGAAAATGAATAAACAAATAAATAAATAGATTGATAGATAAATAGAATAGAACCAAAAACTAATGTGAGATGTTAAGGCAAAAAGATAAGAGGTTTGTCTCAGCATCTGTTTTGTTCAAAAGCTAATGAAAAAAGAAGATCAATTTTATTTTTAAAGTATTTTGCCAAAAATAGCTTAGCTATGAATTCCCTTTGTTTAATTCTGCATAGTTTATTATTACTGGTTTCAGAACCAGAAATTGAAATTGAAATTGGTTTCCATTCTGTTCATGCTCCTCTCTGATTGGCCTAGCTTCCCATACAATAAGAGCTACATCTACATGTAGATCTTCACTATAAAGTTTAGTACATGTGTATGGTGTAATCAATTATACAGGGTGTCCCAGAATGATTTGTTCAGATTTTAAAAAAATAATAAAAATATAAAAACAACATTCTAGTCCAAGTCTAATTCCAGCAATACAACAGGGAATATGTTTCTCGTCCGACGGCAAACCCGTTAAACTTTTAACTTATATTATGAATACCCGTCGAAATACTCTATTAATTTCATCTGTCCGATATGGCATGACATTATTGAAATCGGTGGAAACCTGTTTTTCACTGTCAGCATATTTCCACTGATAAAACTCACACCAAACTTGTATGATATAAATCACTCAAGCAGAACAATTCCTTCACACCATCCAAATATTGTTTCATAAAACTACCAACAGTTGATATCTATTAAATTTGTAGTGGACCTGTGTAATATGGTCAATGATTTTTGTGAGTTTCAAAAGAGGGAATTTTGATCAAACTTGGAATCTACCATTTTTAGAAACGTCCGATTTTTAAATTCAAAATTCCTAAGAAAGCTTAATATATGCAGATATTAGAATCATAAGCACTTTGACCAATAACAATGGCATTCATAGCTAAATAAATTCACATTTCCCGGTATAAATCATTCTGGGACACCCTGTATTTTGCACTCCTATCATGGTGCAAAAAGGAATTGTGAAAAAGATGGGAACTACTAAAATAGGGTTGTTGTAGTATTTTTAGTACTTTTATCAGGATAATACACATTCAAAACAGTGCAAGTCACTGAAGCATATTACCCTCAATAAAGAAAGCATTAATAATAAAAATAGTGTGTGTGTGTGAAACACATTTATAAAGAAGAATTAATGCAAAATAGATTAAGTAGCATTTTATCTCAAATTAAGTCACACATAATAATAAGTACTCCTAAATCTCTCCTTAAGAACTTTGGTAGATAAAGTATACACCTAAACCGTGTTCCCATATCTCAAGCCACCCTTCTTTTATCTTCATGCAACATGAACTTCACAGTTATTGAATTTCATTATCATATTTGGAATCACCATGCGAAATGCATTGAAATAAGTACAAACATGCCTAGTATTGAATCAGTAATCCTTAAGATAGACCTTGAAAGTTGGGAAAGGTTTCTGAAAAATCTGTTTTGTATATGGTAAAACCAATACATGTGCCGTGTGGAAAGTGTTAACATAGATGGGTTGGGATACCTAAGACAAGGTAGTACTTGGACGTTTTTCTTCGAGAAATCTGGTCTTTTAAAGAGCATTTGGTTTCTCCAATGACCCCGAGTCTGATTCCATGCTCCCTAAAGGTCACTAATGTAAAATAAAATTCTAATTCTGACAAATGTTGTAACAACTGAAAATCACAGGTGTTTACACTTTGGGTTGAGACCAAAAGTTGAATTTTCTCATCGTTCTTACGTCCAACACAGATGAACTTTCCTGCTATTTATGTCATCCAATGTCAGTTACATATTTACAATGTTTCAACACTTATTTATAATAAAGTTGTTATAATACTGTTAATATTGTTGTTACTGTCAACAAGACGTTATAATAATGTTCATAGACAACAAAACCAACGTTGTTTTGACGTTATAGTAATCAAATTATAATTTTCCCTCTGTGAAAATCATATCTTCATGTCATCATAAAGCTACTAGTCATGTTCAGACGGGCGTAAGTGTGATCGGCGTAAATTTAGACCCTGCAGCAATCGAACGCGAAATTCCACAAATATTTCCTCTACTCCGGACAAATGTCCACGCGGTACTTAACACGACCTTACTCCAAAGTTCCTCGACGAAGTTAACACGACCATCGCAGAGGCCTATGAGTCAATATTGGAAATACACATGGTACACCGTACCAAATTCCATGATTAAATTGGGTCCAAGTAAGGTCGGATAACACAAGTGCTGTCCACACAGTCACTACTCCGACCTTTAACACGACCAATCGCTACTCCAACCTTCCTCCGACCCAATCTACGCCCGTCTGAACCCAACTTCTATTAATTTTCCTTGTCAACCTGTATTTAAATATGGGTATGATAATCACACAAGACACGCACAAATCTTAACCATTCACCATATCTCTACATTAAAGTCATTATAATGTGCAATGTGCAGTACAAGGCCTGTTGATTCTATACGTTGATCAGCTTCAAATTGGCAAGCCTCCTTACAGCAGGGCATTACACAGAAGAATGTGGGCGCACATGAACGCAATAGGGGCACTGTGGACCATGTGTGACGCTGTGTATCCCATGTGTGAGGCTTGCGTATGCCATACTCACGCATAAACGTTTAGATTACTCTGCGTGCAGGGAAAAAACTGCACATTTGTCTCCAATTTGGAACTTACAAAACTATAATAGTAGCATCCATTAATACCCATGTGACAACCCTATAATAGCCATGTGACACCAATGTGATAGGCATTTAATAGTCTTTTTCATAGCCATGTGATAACAATGTGATAGCCATTTGACAGCCATGTAGCAGCCACGAGACAACTATGTAAATTGTTCATGTCTCTTCATTGTAGTCATCAAATCTGCCTTGTCTACCTTTTCCTTCTTTGAATCTTGTAGCGCCCTCAACAGACTCTGCCGATAGCACTGGCTTACCTGTAGAGGATTTGAGAAGCAAAATTATATGCAATTAGTAGTCGTGACTCGTAGCTGAATTAGCCACCAGTTAAAAAGGGGGAAAGTTATACAGTTCTCCCACCTTTGCCAGTGTGCCATTTCCATATAGGTAATATTATCCAATTGAGAGAAATATTCGTTTTTCATCTCTCTGTGCGCAAAAGTAAGCCAAGCGTACGCTCGTAATTAAGGACACACGCATTTGTTACGTATATGATGCACAGTACGCTTGTTGCCTTCATGTGTGTCCGCATCCTTCTGTATTCATTCGCTACTGTAACAAGGCTTAGATCATCAATATAGTGCCTTATCTCCCAGGCCCCACACACTCACACCTTTCAGCACTCCACCACTAAGATCTTGTAGCATCCTTGATAAAGGAATTTTTGGATAGCCTACATAGAGGTAGACCCCAATACTGATCCAATATCCCAAGAAACACTTACCATTTTCATATTCATACTCCAAAGAATCCGAGAAGGAGTCTCATAAGTATTATAGTCACTTTCATGATGCTACGGATGGAATTCAAGCTATTTCACATGAACATGTTTTGTTGTTGTTCGCGGAGCTGTGTCCAGATGCATGAAATGCGCAAACAACTATGCATGCATGCGCTTCACGATTTCACGATTGACACGCAGTCATTTTTTTAAATGCCCGGAACGCACTTCAGGGTTTACGCATCTACGCTCATACGCATGAATGTATGCACGTACACAAGTATGTACGCATTGTTGGAATTATGACACTGACTCTATACATTACTGACGCCCTCATCCAGTCAACCATAATGGCTAAGGTACTTACCATTTTCATATTCACACTCTTAAAGCATCTGAGACGGAGTTCCATGTTTAAGCAATCACTGACAGCCTACATAGAGAGGGTCAGAGCCTCAGCCAGTCAAGGTACTTACCATTTTCATATTCATACTCTAAAAATATCTACCGAGTTGTGTGTGTGGGTGGTGTATGTCTGATGCCTGCCTATCAGAAAGGCTCGGAGCCACATCCAGTCAAACAAAAAAGTTACTTACCATTTTCATACTCATACTCTAAGGAATCTGAAAATGAGTTGCGCGTGTAAGTGTTGTATATGGTTGACTGCCTATCAGCTAGCATACACATTTCAGGATAGGATGCTATCTGCTTGGCCAGCTCAATAGACTTTTCCAATGCTGTAGAATGAAAATGTAAAGTAACACAGTAAAGGTAAGAGTTCAATTTTTGAGTTACAATAATTTTCACAATATACAGGGGTTATATTCATTTTTTCCCAACCAGTCAGCCGGCCCTGGGTGCTCAGTGGTCATACAAGGGGGGTGGGGGGGGGGGGGGGTGGGGGAGGGGGAGGGGGCGTCCAAGTACTTCCAAAAAGTACCCTTAAAGGGACATTAAGTGGTGTTGAAAATTTTAAATGTTTAAAAATTTACTTCAGAATTCAAGATGAACATTAAAAATTGCCATTATTGTTGTTTCTACTAACAAAAAACACAGCAAAACTTGATTAAAACAATATCATCGCTATTGATTGAAAAACGCCCTCTATGCAATATGGTTCGCGTTATGTATCACGCGTACTGCAGGGGGATACTGTCGGACGTAAAATGCTCGTTGCGGCTCTATGAACATTTTTGAATCGACGTTTTCTTGTACAAAGAGGGCTGATTTTTCTTAATCCTTATAGGTGTAAGTTCATACATGTAATATAATTATAAAAATATACTAATCCCAGTTTTATCATAATTGAAGGCGCAGCCTCCAACACATCTCTTAGTGCCCCTTTAATACGCAATCTAGTGAATGTGAAAAAGCACCCCCTAAACAAGTATGGCACAGTATTTTACATACCCTAAGAAAGCAATATCAGTATTTCCAATACCCTAAACAAGTACTCAAAATATTTTGATACCCTAAACATGCTAAACAAGTACTCAAAATATTTTGATACCCTAAGCAAGTAATTTGTATAATTTAAACCTCTTACCGCGTATGACACATTTCTAACCTTTTTTCCTTCCCTAATAAGCTAAAAGTATTATGAAACAAATGCTGAGCTAATCTATCAGAGCACTTGCGAAGGATACAATTTGAGAAATATATCTCGCTCATGTATCATGACTATTTATAATCCTCATGGAGTATATAAGGACCCTAAATGCGAAAGCCAATGATTTAAAAATTATACCCTTTTTCTTAACTCTAACCATCCTCAATGCCGCAAATGTCCACGGTAAAGTCTGTCTGTGCCAGCTGGCGTGGCACTTTTTCGATGAAATAATGGCCCCAGGCTACACATAGTCGGGCCAATATACTGGCCTGAGTATGGTTGGCCCCCGTGGCGCACTGGTAGAGCGTTCGTCTCGCAACCGAGAGGTTGTGGGTTCGAGCCCCGGTGGCGGCGCCACTCTTTTTGTCCGCGTATTTGTTGTTGAAAACAAAAATCTTGAAAATGTGACCTAGGAGGTTAGGGTTAACGGAATTTTTTTTTCTCTTTTTTTTCTTCTTCAAAATTGTCCATGTATGATTTTATTAACCCTAACCATCCTCAATGCCCCAAATGTCCATGGTAAAGTCTGTCTGTGCCAGCTGGCGTGGCACTTTTTCGATGAAATAATGGCCCCAGGCTACATAGTCGGGCCAATATACTGGCCCGAGTATGGTTGGCCCCCGTGGTGCACTGATAGAGCGTTCGTCTCGCAACCGAGAGGTTGTGGGTTCGAGCCCCGGTGGCGGCGCCACTCTTTTTGTCCGCGTATTTGTCGTTCAAAACAAAATTCTTGAAAATGTGACTTAGGTTAGGAGGTTAGAGTTAATTTGGCTTTTTTTGATACCCTATTCACGTTACGTACGTAACGTGCCCCAGCTTGAAAAACTACCCTAATTACGTGATTTCTTGGACACGCATGATACCCCTCTTGTAATGACCACTGAGCACCCCGGGTCAGCCAGGCAGGTTACAAGCAAAAGTCAGCCCAAACACAACATTCCAGTCCATCCACATGAACAACAGTAATCATAACATTTCTGACTACGAGATAATCATGGTCTTTTACAGAATCAAGTTTAATGTTAATGTTGGCTGTTGGCCACCAAACAAAACAACAGCCTTGTTTTTCCCTGATGTTTGTGAATATTGTCAACAGTGTAGTCTATTTACTTATAATATGAAATAGATATGCCATGAAATGAGATACTAAAGTTTAAACAAAAAAATGATTGATATAAGGTTTGGAGCCTTTCACTAAACCATGATCGTCTCAGAGTAGATCAACATAAATAAAAAGGATTTATCTCTGAGATATTTTATCAAAACACTAAACCATCATTGATTAAAAATCTGCTATAATTCAATATTTTAATGCCTTTGAGTGGCGTTAATCCAGGCAATTCTTACCGGCACGTCAGGCAGGTATATGTTTCAAAAGTTCCCACCTCGGGCAGACGGGCGGGTACTAAGTACAACCCTGATGATATATGCATGTAACAGCAATTGTATGTAAATACCAAAGTGCAAAAGTGTTTCTTTAGTAGATAGGTCATATAAAGAAAAGAATTCACAGTTAAAATACATATATGCAAACAATTCCAACTGTATTGGATTTTATTTTTGTGTCCTTATTTCTCAGGTACCTAGTTTTCCCCAAACTTTGCCTTAATTGAAGCCCAAATTCAGAGACCCAACCCTCTCGGAAGAAAAGGTTAGCATTCCTAGCTATTTTTAAATAAATGCAAAAAAACTATTGTCATCTCAGAAATAAACCTTTTTATTTTAATTGAAAGGCTCCATCCCCTCTCCTTCCTTTTTACATACCTTGACCATCAGGCACCACTCTATTGACCAGTCCGAAACTGAGCGCCTCTTCTGCACCCACCGGTCTTCCAGTCAATATCATATCCAAGGCTCTAGATAATCCGATCAATTTGGGTAGTCGAATGGTACCACCATCTATCAATGGTATGCCTATGATGAAAATAAATGTACAACATAATTGGTTTTGATTGTCTGCATTGAATTAGCTTGACAGGTTAAGTGTTACCGATGCTGTACCTTTTTGATCTAACACTGTGCAGTGATGTTACAGCATATTCCAATACCGGTGCTTTTTTATCGGGAAAGAAGAAAATAGCGTATAATCCATTGTATTCTGTCCTGATTTTATTTATTTATTCCCTGTGATTGTTTGCACATCGAAAACTGTTTAAGTTTTAGGTTAATTGGTGGCCCTGAACATGCATAATATTTGCAGTACTATGATTGGTCTATTCCATAATCTTCCTTTATAAAAGCTTCTCTGCTATTGGTCAACTCGAAGAAAAACAATGACCTATACTCTGTTTGGCCATCTCGAGACAGTGACGTAACGGCGTATTCTACTAATTGCATCACATAACGCGCGCGCATACTCGCGGCGCTGGCGTACAAACACGAGCGTTGAAAGGCGGAAGATACACACACGTGCGTAAAAGCTGCGCCTGTTCAGTTACGTCACTGTCTCGAGATGGCCAAAGAGAGTATAGTGGGGGAACACCTGCTCCATTATTCAATGGGGTGATATAGATTTACCTCAGGAGGAAATCACACAAAAATATGAACTCCAAAGTCAAAATAAACCTTTAGAATAATGACTTAACAATTACATTTTGGATGCTAATCAACATCAAGTGACACTTGTGACAGTTATGAACAAAATTGGTAACTCTGTATGACTATTTTAAGGTTCATGTTTGAAATCGGTGACTTTGTTTTGGTACCTCGGGATTGCCCCTCGTCACCGATTTACAAAAGCAAAACAAAGTTGGGAATTTTATATCACGTCGAGTGTTACCGAAATCCGCAGTGGTCTCATATAAAATCAGCTGCTCTTTCATCTCAGTGTTAGGATGGGGATCTAGCCTTGAGTCTTGGGTATTACAATACAAAAGATGAGAACTTGATTCAAATCAGCTAGAAAATTGAGAATAAAGAAGAATGGCGCGCTTAAATGTAACGTAGGTTACCATGGAATCCCCCATTTACGAAAGGTAGGTTGACCAAAGCTGTGCTTTTGAGCCTATTTCCTATCTAGTTTTATATTGTACAAAGTGAAAAATGGGCACCAATTTCCACAATTCAAGATGGCTTTAGAGCAAAATATTTCGCACGTATCATTGACATGGAGCAACATCGCTGGCCAAAATTACTTATTAACACAATGCTAAATTTGGATATTGAGCCAATTAAACTTCGATACATATTCTTATATTGTATTCATAATATTTTGCACAAGTGTGACCTAATTGACATCATGAGTATTAAGTACACTCCAGGCATGGAGACATACTTTTTGATTTTTATGGGGCTTGTCTTAAATTCAAGATTCGTTCAAATACACTACCATTAGAGTACAAAGTGAGTAAATGGACCCCTGATAATAATGGCACCTGTCAATTATGTAATAATGGTATTGAGGATACAAAACACTTTCTTTTCACTTGCATGTCACTTAATGGTATAAGAACTAATGAATATAATAATCTAGAAAAGGCTCTAATTGACTTAAATGGTATTGATGTATGGGTGCTATTTATCTCTAGCGATCTTGATGTAAAATATAAATTAATGCTAGGTAGTACATACACCACATTTTGTAATATAAGCAATGTTAACGACTTTTATCATGTATTTGACAAATTTTGTAAGTCCTTCTCCAAGTGTGCATAGAAGGCACGATTAGAGACGAAATGCGCAAACAATGACGATTGAATTTAATATATTTGTTCATGTATATACATGTATAGTGCCATTTTCCACGTGTGCCTGACATAATTTCAGATCAATTTTGTATGATTGACTTTGTGTCTGTATATAATATGTATCTATCTCATGGTAAAACTTTGTAATTTGTGTATATAATTGTGTATTAATCTTGTGATTTTCTGTATATGAACGCACCGTCGGGTAGACAGGTGCCGCTGTTTTAAAAGCGTATGTTCAAATAAATAAATAAAATAAAAGTTTGAAATTGCTCAAAATAGCTCAAATCGAGGGCTCAGAACCACAAGGCCTCATCTCCATTTTTTTCAAAAATGAGATTTTGGCACCAAAATGTTCAGAAAGAAATTCTCTTTCCAGTATCACACAGCCTTAAATCTCCTTAACACAACCCCTTTCAAAGTTATAGCCAGTATCACAAGGCCTCATCTCCATCTCCCCAATGTGTTTAAAAATCTTCAATAGTCTTTTTCTCAAAATGGTCAAAATGGAGATAAGGCCTTGTGTTTCTGAGCCCTCGAAATGATGTTTTGAAAGTAAAAAATGATTTTTTTTTTGGGCAATCTTGAAAATGTTGACGTGGGCAAAAACAATGATGTGGGCGGATAACAGGAAACTAAACTTACCAAATCGCCTACAGAATATGCCCATGGTGGCGCTCTGTTCCGCTACTCTCAGATCACACATTATAGCCAACTCCAGACCCCCGGCTACTGCGTATCCATTGATGGACGCGATGACTGGTTTCTTTGGCTCAAGAACAGTAGGACCCTATTGAAAACATTGATTGATTGATTGATTGATTGATTGCTTTGATTAATTAATTGCTTTGATTGGCTGACCTTCTTAAAGGAGCGGTCTCGCAAGCACAATATTGTGCATTACATGTTAGAAAAATAACTATCAAGCTCAACTTTTGTAATTATATAGAACACAAACACCACACTTATGACAAAAACGAATAAAAACCGCCATCTCTTAACATGCAATTTAAAATTTGCGTCGATCAAAAGTCCCTGTGTCGATGAAGTCACAGTTATACAATGCACATGCGCGAATTTGAGCACCGATAACCATGACGTCTTCGACACCGGGACTTTCCATCGCCGCGAATTTCAAAAATTGCATGTTGAGAGATGGCAGTTTATATTCGTTTTTGTGACTAGTAATAGTATGATGTTTTGTTCTATATAGTGTCGCAATTTCTGCTCGATAATTATTTTTTTAAACCGCCCATTGGATTACATGTAAAAAAGGGCTAAAAGAGTCGCTATTTTGGGTCTTTAGTAACTCTTTTTGGAATGTCTCGAATGCTTTATTCTAACAAACAAATATTTAAATTTCATAAAAATCGTCAAGAAGTGTTACGGCGTCCAATTAGATTTTACGATATGATCATTTAAACAGCGCCACCCCTATTTTAAGCCCGGACGCTCGCCTTCTGACCGCCTCCGAGCATGTGTGTTCATCCATGTAATAAATTTTCGGTACAATGGAAAATCAAAATGTTGCAATATCCTAAGCAAAGTACAAGAGATTATTTTTCATTTTAATTATAAAATTCTACCCTCACGCCAAACTGATTCCCAAAGGACCCATTAATCACAAAATCGTTTTTTTGTTTTTGCTGGAACTTACTACCATTACACAAAACGAGGAGTGATTTAGTGCTGTGCGCCCTTACCATTGGACCGAATGCAAGTTTTAAGTCCTTATAAGATGACAATTCCTTGAGGTCTAGTCCAGCACAAAATGATGACCCTATAGGTAATTCAAAATTAAGAAATATTATTGATATAAAGCTACATTTAAAATGATGGCAATGCATTACAAATAATATAGAAAATGTTATTCCAAAAGCTGAGATTTTGGTCATTTTGTTTGATACCTAAGATAATAATAATAATAATAATAAAAACGCATTTTAAAGCGCCTTACGAATACACCTCAAGGCGCTGTACAATGGCAAAAAGTCTTAAACTACAACAAGTTATACGCCAATACATCATAAAAATATATACATATTACACAGACATAATACTAAAAAACCATGATACAGTAAAGTAAATATCACACAGCATGTAAAACCTGCAAGGATAATATACAGATGCAGGAAAAGTAAAACCAAGAGTACAATGTTCTATACAGTATGAAAAAATTACTCATCGTCAGAGGAGTTAAACAAGAATGTCTTTAGAGCTGATTTGAAACGTGTGAGAGAGTCTATTGCACGGATTTTTGCGGGCAAGCGATTCCATAGTATTGGAGCAGCGGCTGCGAATGCGCGGTACCCATAGGTTGATGTTCGAATGGCTTTATGTGATGGTGACAATGAATCTTTTATGCACTGTTGTTTTTTCCATAAAAATCTATAAAATAAACAAAATTCCCAGTGGGTCTTACAACTGACCCGAATCTGTGTGTCATAAAACATCTAAAAGAAGGCCCTAATTAATTACCTTTGCCGTAAAGTACAGCCACTTTGGCCGTGTGGTCTTTGTCAAATGTTCGAAAAGCATTCTTGAGTTGACGAGCGGTCTCCCTATTGACAGCATTACGGCTCTGTGGACGGTTGATTCCAATCAAAAATATGTTGTCTTTCTTCTCTGTCAAAACAAAATCTGTGAACGAAACAACAATACGCGTATAGAATCACGGCGTCTATGATAAAATACATCGACAGGAAAGATTTCCAGTGTTTTCTCTTTGTATTCAGAGGGGTAATGCATGATCGATCCCGGAGGTTGAAATACCCCTTATTTGATGGCATTTCAAGGACAATTTTGCTCGTTTGATCCCTTATTCACACAAAAACAAGGGCATCTTGTACGAATAAAACACCCCGTTTTATCATTTCAAGGACACTTTCTATATAATCCCCCTTTGTTCCGCAAAAACAAGGACACATTTTTGGTTTAATTCCAAGGAAAATTTGAATAACACAACCATTTAAACTTGTCACATTGATTGCATAACTTTAATAATGAAGTGGTTACAGCTTTGGGTTACAACTTTAAAATATAACCAGGCCCAGCCTATTTCTCAATTTGTATCACTCGCAAGTGATCTGATAAATCAGCTCGGCATTTGTTTTATATTACTTTTAGGGAAGGAAAAAGGATTTGAAATGTAAAATTATACTCAGTAAAGGGGTTTAAACTATACAAATTTCTTGCTTAGGGCGTCAAAATATTTGACTACTTGTTTTGGGTATTGGAAATACTGATATCCAAGGGCGGAAATCCCGGGGGGGGGGGGGGGGGGGATGGGGGGGATTTATCCCCCCCACTTTTTGACCTGGGGGGGATGGTCAATGTAATCATCCCCCCCCCCCCCTGATTTTTCACATCTACCAACAACAAAAAAGGAAAAAAGGGGGGGAAAAGGAAAAAAAGAAAGAAAAAAGGGGAAAAAGGAGAAGAAAAAAAGGAAAAAGAGAGGGAGGGAGGGACATAAGAACGTTTGGAGTTTATTGTACGTTGGTTAGGATACATACGCGTAAGTACGTTAAGAATCCATCTTTTGGAGGTAACTAATTAACTTCTTTCTGGTATAGGCCTATCTGCCTATTTAAAAAGCCAATATTGATCAGAAATAAAGTGATTGCTTTTCAATAAAATATTGGTCAAAAGTATACCAGATCGCACGAAATGAGTTTGAAAATTGAAAAAAATTCTACTTCTCAGGGGGCATATCCCCCACCCTCAGACGCCCCCTGTTGGAGCTTTTAAACCATCTATACTAAAATCAAGAATATATCAGTATAAAAATGCTCAACTTCTTTCGTGCATTGATAAAACACAAGATATTTATTGAAAATGAAGTGATGGCCTTTTTATACAATATTGGTCAAAACTCAAAAGTATACACCAGATTACACCAAATGAGTTTGAAAATTGAATTTTGTTCTACTTCTGAGGGGGGCACATCCCCATCAGACTCCCCCTGTTGGAGCTTTTAAACCATCTATACTAAAATCAAGAATATATCAGTATAAAAAATGCTCAACTTCTTTTGTTCATTGATAAAAAACAAAATATTTATTGAAAATGAAGCGATGGCTTTTCAATACAATATTCATCAAAAGTATACACCAGATCGCACCAAATGAGTTTGAAAATTGAATTTTTTTCTACTTCTCAGGGGGGCACATCCCCCCTCAGACTCCCCCTGTTGGAGCTTTTAAATCATCTATACTAAAATCAAGAATATATCAGTATAAAAAATGCTCAACTTCTTTTGTTCATTGATAAAAAACAAAATATTTATTGAAAATGAAGCGATGGCTTTCCAATACAATATTCATCAAAAGTATACACCAGATCGCACCAAATGAGTTTGAAAATTGAAATTTTTTCTACTTCTCAGGGGGGCACATCCCCCCTCAGACTCCCCCTGTTGGAGCTTTTAAACCATCTATACTAAAATCAAGAATATATTAGTATAAAAAATGCTCAACTTCTTTTGTTCATTGATAAAAAACAAAATATTTATTGAAAATGAAGCGATGGCTTTTCAATACAATATTCATCAAATGTATACACCAGATCAAGGCTCAAGATAAGCGGGCGCTGGGCGATTTTTACCCCTCGGTCCTCCTGCCATAGCGCCCGGTAATGCTGAAAAATAAACAACCGAGCGCTAATATTTTATCCAAACCAGCGCTCGTTGACGATCTGGAAGCTTGCCCAAAACATCGAATTTCGATTTGACAGTAACATTTAATAGAAATTTATCTCCCTGTAGACTAAAAGTAGCTCCTGGTTCTCAATAAATCCCATGATCCGGGCGCTACTTTGGGAAAAAAGTAGCTCCAGGTAAAATTACTGTTATCTTGAGCCTTGGACCAGATCGCACCAAATGAGTTTGAAAATTGAAATTTGTTCTACTTCTGAGGGGGGCACATCCCCCCTCAGACTCCCCCCTGTCCGAGCATAGCTCGGAGTGCGGTGCTGTGCACCGCCTAGATGGTACCAGCTAAATTCAATTTTTTAGGGGCAAAATTTATCATCCCCCCCACACCTAACAAGAAATTTCCGCCCCTGCTGATATCACTTGCTTATTTAGGGAACTTTTTGAAAGTCCTTGGACACACCGAATACTCCCCTTGTAATTACCCCGGGAAAATATTGTATTTTTATTTCTAGTTTATGGGGCATGGAAAGTCAGACAACTAAAATTCCTTAAAGGCACAATAAGTGGTGTTAAAATTTTTAAATGTTTAAACATTTATTCAGAATTCAAGATGAACATTAAAAATGGCCATTACTGTTGTTTCTACTAGCAAAAACACAGCAAAACTTGATTAAAACAATATCATCGCTATTTATTGAAAAACGCCCTCTATGCAAATATGGTTCGC
Source organism: Ophiura sarsii (assembly GCA_035610835.1). NCBI lineage: Eukaryota > Metazoa > Echinodermata > Ophiuroidea > Amphilepidida > Ophiuridae > Ophiura > Ophiura sarsii. The sequence goes on from CM069444.1 coordinate 38,633,400, forward strand.
GTTAATATGTATCACTCGTACTGCAGGGGGATACTGTCGGACGTAAAATCGACGTTTTCTTGTACAAAGAGGGCTGATTTTTCTTAATCCTTATAGGTGTAAGTTCATACATGTAATACAATTATGAAAATGAACTAATCACAGTTGTTATCATAATTGAGGGCGCAGCCTTTAACACATCTCTTAGTGTCCCTTTAAAGGGGCACTAAGAGATGTGTTGGAGGATGCGCCCTCAATTATGATAAAAACTGGGATTAGTATATTTTTATAATTGTATTACATGTATGAACTTACACCTATAAGGATTAAGAAAAATCAGCCCTCTATGTACAAGAAAACGTCGATTTTACGTCCGACAGTATCCCCCTGCAGTACGAGTGATACATATTAACGCGAACCATATTTGCATAGAGGGCGTTTTTCAATAAATAGCGATGATATTGTTTTAATCAAGTTTTGCTGTGATTTTGCTAGTAGAAACAACAGTAATGGCCATTTTTAATGTTCATCTTGAATTCTGAATACATTTTTAAACATTTAAAAATTTTAACACCACTTAGGCCCCTTGCAATTAAATGTGAGTTTACTGTTGCCCGCGCGCGTCCAAAAGTCACCCGCGTGATATATGTAATATTTTTTAAATATTTAATTATTTCATTGTTTAAAGCTTTTTCATAAGCTTTTTAACACTTTTCCGGCGATAAAATTAGCCGATGAGCCGCATTTCAATACTTCCGGGTTGGGAAAACATTTCTGTGAAGTACAAAACTCTGCACGAAACTTGCAATTGTCGCTTTGTATTGAAATGTGTGCATTGGAAGCATATTCGTAGGCAAGGCAATTGATTACTGCGCAATCGCTTCTGCGCATGACGTCACATCAAAACATTGCCGAGTTATTTTTAGTTTTTTGACTATAGCGTCCGCAAAGCCGAACCGCCGAACTTTTTTGGAGTTTCCTAGTGCATTCTGGGTAATATTTCAGGTTTGTTTACAATCGCCATCTTTAAAATTCTTCGAGCTAGCGTAACGAATTTTGTTTTATAAACATCGAATATCTCATTAATATTCATTTTCAAAATAGGGATGCAAATATGAATAGATTCCTTTATAAAAGAAACAAAATGCAAAGCCCCGTGCAAAGCCAAGGCAGTAGGTGGTGGTAGGACATAATTAACAGCATTTGAATTGTATTCGTACCTTGGATAATAGTTAACAACGCCGACAATATTAAATCAGGTGACTTCACCCCAAAATATTACAATATTAATATTAAGTAGTCACCTCGTCCTGGTTTTCAAAAACGCAACAGTAAACTCACATTTAATTGCAAGGGGCCTTTTAGGCTTATTGTGCCTTTAAGCATTCACCCCACCACCACCACCGCGGGCACTAGTGCAGTACACACCCTAATTCTTCTTAATCTGGCGTCATTATAGTAAAGATGGGAACATTACACAGTACAGATGGTCTTTTCACATGACATAAAACAAGTCATGCATGTGCCATGTGGCTTTGGACTGGCTGTAACTTGTTAAAACTATAAATATCATTATAAAACTAAAAAGCTTTTTACCTGGTTCGTCACTTGTATTTGACGTCAAATATCTGCGGATCGAGATGAATGGTGAACCATTTGCACTTCTTACATTTATCTTTTTACAATTCACAACAATATTCTGAAAGGCAAGCCTTGCTTGATATGCCATATCGCATAAATTGTGTGTTATATACCGTGGGAAAATAGATTTCAATGCAGAGTGTTAGTGTTGTTATTTGTTTTGATATTTTGTAACACGGGCTGTTAATGCCGTAATTATTATAACGTGCAGTTGAAGTAGAATTTGTATTGAATGAAATTTACTTTTGTAAGTGTTCAATATTTAGCTATGATATTTTATTATATCAAGTACAAATATTTTATTCATGCAATACCCTGTGTATGCAGTAAATGTTAATTTTTGTACCGATATACAAAATCTCTAACGTTCTTGAGCTACACGTTATTTATTTCACGCGTACAGAGAGCCTGTAAGGTATTTGCGTGACTGGGATTGGTCAATTCTTTAGATCTTAATCTATAGAATATGCGCGGGAAAAGTATGAAAGTATGAAAATATGAAAGGTTCGATAATTGAGATGGTTCTAACGATGTACATCCTCTTTCGGAGAGCGTGCTTTTTCTACTGTTACTCTTTCGTCAGTCAAATTCTCTTCATCGGTTTTTAAATCACTGGATTCAAAAATTCTTATTCAATGTTGCTGCATGACAGCTACATTTAACTTTTGTTTTGAATTTTGTTTGCTTTGCTAGTGTTATTGTTTTCATATTCATAGCATAGTTACAAACAACTTGCTATTGAGCATTGCAGATATAACTTATATCTGTGTTTATATATAGGCCCGTAACCAGGATAGCCTAATTATACAATGTGTATTGCAAAATGTCTGCTATCAGGAGTAGATAGCAAATGTGCATTTTGTATGGTGTAGGCCTATACATATAGCAAATTGTGTATTTATGTATTGTCAGGGTAGGCCTACAGGGCAGGGGCGGCGCCAGGGTATTTTGATAGGGGGGGGGGCAGCAAAGTGTTGGCCGTCCCAAATTTAAAATAAATTGTATATAAATGAATTGTTGTTAGTGATGTGCGAAGCACCAAGGTGCGAAGCACCAAGGTGCGAAGCACCGCGTTCTCCGCTAGCGCGGACAGGGGGGAGTCTGAGGGGGGATGTGCCCCCCTCAGCGTTAGAACTTTTTTCAATTTTCGAACCCAATTGGTGCGATTTGGTGTGTACTTTTGACCGATTTTTGGTTGAAAAGCCATCACTTCATTTCCAATCAATATTGGTTTTTTATCAAAATTAGACAGCTGTTTCGTTATATGCGAGAAAGAAGTTGTGCATACTGATGACATTTTCTAACAATGTTATGTTGAAAAACTGTTTCGCGGTTGGTAACGGCGAATGGAAGCTTTTTTTAAATACATTTTTATAAATTGTTAACCCGTATAGCAAAATAAACCTATTTATGCAGCATTTTTACGCTTTAGGTTCGTTATTTATTTATTTTCCGACCATGATTTTTCATACTATTTGTATAAGAATTTGGTTTCGATTCCCTCGACTGACGCGTCATGACGCCTTAAAATTTAAAATATATAATTTTTTGACGGGGGAGATGACGAGCCCGTCATTTGAAACGACGTTTCTAAGTCGTAACCTTTTCACAAACCCCTAAAATTGCATTTGCTAATAACTTGCATTAATCATCTTCTGAAGCGATTTTGTTGTAAAATGTAATTGATATTGTTATAATATGAAGGTAAGAGGACACAGTAAGTTATTTCAGCTATTTGGATGCCATTTAGTAATATACTAAGCTATTTGGATGCTATTTTGTATTATATTATATGATTTAGTAATATACTGAGTCACTGAGTCCACGGCCACGGCACGGCCACGGCACGGCCTCTTTGTTCCGTGTTGCCTTGGCTCTCGCAATTAGCCCAATGATTATGGCGAACCCTAGGCTACATCCCCCAGTCATCAATATTACCGTACGGACGCTAAAGCTGTACAAATATCGGAGCCTGCAAGATAGCGACATAAGAGGGCGGCTGAGAGTTACAGTCTAGGTGAACCCTTCAATATGATTAGCCCAATGATATGGCAACAACCCCTTGAGGACGGGGATCATACATCGTACAAAATATCGGGACCAGATTTAGTTTACGAATCACATTTACACACAAAATACACAGAATGTGACCATTTGAAGACTATAATAAGTTGCCTGACTGTTAAATGTAACTAAGGATTACTATGGGAACATAAAAAGATGAGATTATAAAGTTGAAGTACGCGATCTAATCAGTCAACTTTTTAATAAGCTTATTTTCCCCTATGCTTTCGTGTGTTCAGGCTGACACAGAATGCATACAGGCCTGATTGCACTGGGCTACATGTAGAGGGTAAGCTTTAGAATATGTGACGAACCGAAAACGGTGTTCCGTTTCATTATATTAGTATTTCGTTTACTGGATAAGTTTCCCCAGAGTAAAAATACTGTCCTACATATACTTACTTTATAGTCAAAAGAGGCCCATTATGTTTTCTAAACCATAATGAAATTGTTTACCTTTTCAAACCAAAGGGATTGTTCATTATAAATATTTATTATTTATGGGGGTGGGGGTTATAACATCATAATACTTTCTCTGTCATGACAAAGGCAAAAAGGTCTCAGAATTCCACAACATTCATCAAAATTATTCAGTGGATTGTCCAAATGAATTTATTATTTATGGGGGGTGGTTGGAAAAAATGGAGGGAGGATCAGAAAGAAATTCTTCGTTATTTATGGAGGGGGGGGGGGGTTATTACATCATAATACTTTCTCTGTCATGACAAAGGCAAAAAGGTCTCAGAATTCCACAACATTCATCAACATTATTCAGTGGATTGTCCAAATGAATTTATTATTTAGGGGGGGGGGGGGGGGGTTGGAAAAAATGGAGGGAGGATCAGAAAGAAATGCTTCGTGAGCAGTCAAATCTACTATTGCTTGATTAATTGGATATACAGGGGGATCAAGAAAAAAAATCAACGAAAAAGGGGGATCAAGACAAAAAATAACGCTGTTTGGGGTGATCAAGAAAAAAATATGTCCAAAGCTCAAATATTTCCAACCTCCACCACCAGAGTATTTATGAACACTCCCTAAGAATAACATATGTGTAAGTTACTTTGTGTGAACAAATAAAGCCAATCATATTTTCCAGTTAAAAAAAATTAGTACCATAACACCACTTTCCAAATTATTTCTGCCATATTACAATACAAAAACATTTTTTAACATTCAAATATCCGACCAGCTCTACTAGGCGTGCCTAGTCTTGTTATTCTCTAGTTTAAGAATATTTTTAATAACCTTTAATAAAAAAAGTTTTACATAACCTATTTCTCAATGTGTCCTTATACTATTTCTGAATGATTCGGTGTCCACCATACAACTTTAATTACCCCAATCCAACTTCTTCATCAATGTTAACCATACGTCTTAAAGGTTGTTGACCCTATTCTAGATTTAAGGGCATCATCAGTGTAATGAGAAATGGGACCTTTCATTTGATATCAAAAACACTTTTGAATCCCTTAGAGTTAAATTGTTAGGAAACATAGTAGCAACGCTGTTTGTTAATGTCTGTTCTTGAACTTTCAACAGTCTTCTATCTCCCCCGTCCAGTTTTTTGACGGGGGAGATTAGCGACCCCGTCATTTGAAACGACGTTTCTAAGTCGTAACCTTTTCACAAACCCCTAAAATTCGCGGCATTTGCTAATATTAATAACTTGCATTAATCATCTTCTGAAGCGATTTTGTTGTAAAATGTAATTGATATTGTTATAATATGAAGGTAAGAGGACACAGTAAGTTATTTCAGCTATTTGGATGCCATTTAGTAATATACTAAGCTATTTGGATGCTATTTTGTATTATATTATATGATTTAGTAATATACTGAGTCACTGAGTCCACGGCCTCTTTGTTCCGTGTTGCCTTGGTCTCGCAATTAGCCCAATGATTATGGCGAACCCTAGGCTACATCCCCCAGTCATCAATATTACCGTACGGACGCTAAAGCTGTACAAATATCGGAGCCTGCAAGATAGCGACATAAGAGGGCGGCTGAGAGTTACAGTCTAGGTGAACCCTTCAATATGATTAGCCCAATGATATGGCAACAACCCCTCGACCTTTGCCATGCGACACGAAAACAAGACTAGAAGTGACGTCATGATTATTACTTCTCCGAGATGCGCAGAACTCCGCCATTTTGTACACATTTTAAACCGACAGAAAAATTCTGCGCAAGTACGTGTAAACCAATGGGATTTTTAACTCTGGACGAAAGTGAAAATGAACCGCCGATATTTCAAGATTTACCATACTTTGTTTTAGTTATTTGAAGATGACACTCAATCTTTAGGTTTGGCTTTGATGGTACGTGATCAGAGATCAAGTAGGGAATCTTTTGGCGTAGCACTTTTTGCTACATATTTGTGCATTAGTTTTCAAAAGTGTGTCGTATTATCTCGCCAATCACATGAACTAAATTATAATGTCATCAGGCCAAACAAAGACTGCTATAGGTACTCACTGTACCCCCGGACAATTTTGACATGGAACGCCCTACCAGCCAGTACCAAAACAGCACCTAATGTGGCCACTTTTAAAACACTGATCAACGGCAGCAAAAACAAATTTTTAAAATTAAATTAATGCGCAGCGATGCATGACTGTACGTTGATAGCCACTTCCAGAGGCGATTTGTACAGTATACAACAAGACAAGGCAAGACAAGATGCTACATTGGTTAAATCGAACGCTGCGTGGTGGTATGCACTATGCAGGTTATTACGGGGCTTGGGCTCTACTGTGGGTTGGGTTTGGGAATTCACGGAGAGTGAGACTTACGGGATACGGGTACCCGTGACACGCACGTATAGAATGACCCGTGTCACGTAAGAGAAAAAGCACGGGATAACTCAAGCCTACTTTCAACAGTCTTCTATCTCCCCCGTCCAGTTTTTTTTAAATACCTTGTTTTAAATACCTTGTTTCCCCCGAAATGGGTGGATTTACCCGAATGTTAGTCAAATGTTGATTTATCTTCAGTTTTATGAAAGCGAAATAAAAGTATACGATCGATGACGACAGGAAAGCGATGATAAAGCGAGTGCAATCTTGAACTCTGACCTCGACGCCTATTGACGATATAGCAGTATCCTGCGGACGCCGGACGGTATGATATTGGTCAAAAGTTTGCAACAACAGTGAGGGCGGGCGATATGCTGCTCGTTTTACAGACGATGCCGGACACTGGCTATTTCACGAATTGACGAAGGACAAACAAATGGTAATAACGATGAATTAAATTATGAACAAATTATTCGAAAATTGATATTGATCTGGAGTTAGTTATTCAACTCCATTTGGTCATCCAACTCCAGCGGTTTTAGGATGAAATAATTTAGTGCCAACATTAAAATCCTTTTTTTACATTAAAGGGACATTAAGTGGTGTTGAAAAGTTTAAATGTTTAAAAATTTACTTCAGAATTCAAGATGAACATTATGATCGCCATTATTGTTGTTTCTACTAACAAAAAACACAGCAAAACTAGATTAAAACAATATCATCGCTATTTATTGAAAAACGCTCTCTATGCAAAATATGGTTCGCGTTATGTATCACGCGTACTGCACGGGGATACTGTCGGACGTAAAATGCTGGTCCCGCGGGATAAGCATTTTTTGAATCGACGTTTTCTGGTACAAAGAGAGCTGATTTTTCTTAATCCTTATAGGTGTAAGTTCATACATGTAGGCCTAATACAATTATAAAAATAAACTAATCTCAGTTTTTATCATAATTGAGGGCGCTGCCTCCAACACATCTCTTAGTGTCCCTTTAACACCAACGGAGATTCTACATTTACGGCCATTCGTGTCCCCGTCTGCTGAGGTTATTTTTGGTTACAGTAAATTGTTAATATTTCTTTGTTATGTTGGGCTAGGTTATAATATTTTATCATTATTTATTACATTATCAACTCATCATCTTCATCTTCAAATGTTATAGGCTCCAGTGGCGTAGCTAGGTTATTGATATTGTGGGGTGAGAAATAAATTATGAGTAAAGATATGCGCGCGTAGCGCGCGAATTTTTTTGACTTTACACCTATTTTTGGCACGATTGAGATACATTTTGGGTGTAAACAAGCTTGCTCCAAAAATATTGCATTTCGGGGTAACATGTGCGCGCGTAGCGCGCGAATTTTTTTCATCTGTGTACTTTTGACCATCATAATTCCATGATTCCTCTGGTCAAATGAACCGACAGTGCCAATCTCAACCGACACGACGTCAATATTGGGGGGGGGGCCCCCTGGCACACCACTGATAAGCTCCTCTGTTTTCCTTCCTTTTCTCTTTTCTTTCCTCTTTTCTTTCCTCCTTTCTTTCCTCTTTTCTTTCCTCTTTTCTTTCCTCTTTTCTTTCCTCTTTTCTTTCCTCTTTTCTTTCCTCTTTTCTTTCCTCTTTTCTTTCCTCTTTTCTTTCCTCTTTTCTTCCCTCTTTTCTTTCCTCTTTTCTTTCCTCTTTTCTTTCCTCTTTTCTTTCCTCTTTTCTTTCCCTTTTTTCCCATCCTTCTTTAGGGGGGCTTTAGCCCCCCCTGTGGCGCCGCCGCTGCTACAGGGTATGTATAGCAATGTGTAAATGCTGCTATCAAGGGTTAGCAGTGTGGATCGTGTGTAACATATTATGCTTCTATATCAGGGTAGATATTAATGTGCATTGTGTACAGCTATGCTGCTTTCAGGGGTAGACAGCAATGTTCATTGCGTATTACAGATATGCTGCTATCCGAGGTATCCATAGCAATGTGCATTGTGTTCAGGTATGCTGCTATCAGTGGTATAGGTAAGAATGTACATTGTGTACAAATATGCTGCCATCAGGGATAGATAATATAGCAATGTGCATTGCGTACATACATTGTATTATGCTGCTATCAGAAGTAGACAGATGTTGCTAACACAAGCAGTGACAAGGGTATAGATAACAATGTACGTTGTGTGTATGGATATGTTGCTATCAGGCCGAGGTAGTATGCAATGTGTAGGCCTATTGTGTATTACAGATATGCTGCTATCAGGAGTAGACAGCAGTGTGCATAATTGTTACATAAATGCTGCTATCAGGGTAGACAGTGATGTACATTGTGTGTTACTAACATATATGCTTCTATCAGGGATAGACAGCACTATATGCTGTTATCAAGGGTAGACAGTGCATTGTGTATTACAGACACGCTACTATCAGCGGTAGATAGCATTATTACACCTCATAAATATTCATGAACTAATCATGGCAATTCATTGGCCAATTCCTATCACAAGTACTATTTCCCTAGGGAAATAGTTTTGACTATTTCCCTACAACCTCATCCCCAGAGTCACAGTGAGGTGTAATAAAACAAATACTACATGGTATGATCGTGGAAATAGGGCACACTATTTTCCCTCGGTACTGGCTACGGGTCTATCACCCCTCACCCTTCGGGTTCGGGTGATAGGCCCGTAGCCAGTACCTAGTGTGCTCTATTTCCCCTCTATCATGTAGTATTTGTATAATATGCATTGTGTATGCTGCTAGGATGAGTAGATAGCAATGTGCATTGCGTACCGTATGCTGCTATCAGGAGTAGACAGCAGTGTGCATTGTTACATATATGCTGCTATCAGGGTATGACAGCGATGTACATTGTGTGTTACTAGCCCGTGTCATTGCACTTCGTCACGGATAACCACAACATTTCCGACGTTGTTGTAACCGCCTTGACCCATGTTCACAACAAACATGAACGCAAGACCACAGAACAACGGATTATCTTCAAGTTAGGCACCCTCCAACCCTTTGGCATGAACATTCAATTTGATGTCTTTAATCTTCATTGATTAACTAGCCCCCCCCCCCCCCCCCCCCCCCACACTTTATTCTGCAGCTTTCTGATGTAACTTGGTAAGCCGCGTTGCCCGGCCCGCATTTGCCGCGTTTTCGTTTTCTTTATACACGCCCGCGTTCTTGTCCGTTTTTGCCGCGTTTTAGTTTTCCGCGCCGTTTTTATACGCGCGCACGCACCCGCCCAAAATTGCACCCGCGTTCTTCTGTTTATTTAGCTTCGCCAACAAGTCACATCGCTAATTTCTACCTTGATAAAGGCCTATGGCCGAAATATCGGAATTTTAATAAAATCATGAGGTTTGAACCATATTACGTATTCTCTGGACATTATTATTTGTGTGTTACTAACATATATGCTTCTATCAGGGGTAGACAGCACTATATGCTGTTATCAGGGGTAGACAGCACTGTGCATTGTGTATTACAGACACGCTACTGTCAGCGGTAAATAGCAATATGCATTGTGTAGGCCTAGATATGCTGCTATCAGGAGTAGATAACAATGTCCATGGTGTATTACAGACACGCTACTATCAGCGGTAGATAGCAATGTGCATTGTGTATTACAGATATGATACTATCAAGGGTAGATAGGAATGTACATTGTATACATATATGCTGCTATCAGGGATAGATAGCAATGTGCATTGTGTAACAGACATGCTGCTATCACTCAGGGGTACATACATAGCAGGGTGCATTGTGTACAGATATGCTGATATCAGGGGTAATAGCAGTGTGGATTGTGTATGACAGACATGCTGCTATCAGGGGTAGATAGAAATGTGCATTGTGTACAGATATGCTGCTGTCAGGGGTAGATAGCAGTGTGCATTGTGTATGACAGACATGCTGCTATCAGGGGTAGATAGCAGTGTGCATTGTGTATGACAGACATGCTGCTATCAGGGGTAGATAGAAATGTGCATTGTGTACAGATATGCTGCTATCAGGGGTAGATAGCAGTGTGCATTGTGTATGACAGACATGCTGCTATCAGGGGTAGATAGCAGTGTGCATTGTGTATGACAGACATGCTGCTATCAGTGGTAGATAGAAATGTGCATTGTGTACAGATATGCTGCTATCAGGGGTAGATAGCAGTGTGCATTGTGTATGACAGACATGCTGCTATCAGGGGTAGATAGCAGTGTGCATTGTGTACACAGCTAACTCCGGCAAGTACTGGGCTGGTGCATGCCGGTGCATTTGCCAGCCCAGCACAAGCCCAGTACTGGACCAGCACATGCAGCGACATGTACTGGGCATGTGAGTGTACCCACCAGTATTGGGCAAGCCGATGTGAGGACATGGGATGGTCCATAACATGTGGACATTAACTGGACTTGAAGCGGTGTACATGTTATAAACCTAGTAAATGTATACTTTTAATGGGCATGGAAGTACACATTGACTGGCCCAGATTGTTTGGATAATTTTGTTTAGCCCAAAATTATTTTTTTTAATTTTTTTAAAAAAAATAAAAAATATTTTTTTAATTTTTTTTATTTTTATTTTTGGCCCCGCTACATGTATAATAATTAAGTTCTGTATCGCTTTTCAGCGATATACATGTATACCTGAAAATATAAGGGTGAATTTAAGAATTGTGTAAATTGAAAAATAATAGAGCACTCATGTTGAAAATCTACAAATAGTTTGATAGTGAAACTGTCTTGAGAATCTTTCCGAAATGGGGGTACTTTAAAGGAGATAATTATTGGTTGTCATGGATACCAAATAAAATAATGAATTTTTGAAAAAATAGGTCTAAATGGTTTATTTTATATCATTTGGCACCAAAACTTTGCCAGAACCTAAACATGTACGATGATCCAAATATTCGATGTTTTTTAATTTAAAAATCATGGTTTGACACCTATTGGTTGCTATGGAAACCATGTAAAATAATGCATTTTCGGGGAAAAATAGGTCTACATGGTTTAGTTTTTACCCTTTGGCACCAAAACTTTGCAACAACTTTTCTTTTTTATGTTTTTTTAATTTAAAATCTTAGTTTGCCATTTATTGGTTGCCATGGTAAAATGATTTAAAATAATGCTGTTTAGGGAAAAATTAAGTAGAAATGGTTTGTTTTTACCATTTGGTGCCAAAACTTTCTAAAAACTGTCGGGATTTTTTTTACTGTTTTGTGTCTCCTTAAGTTCTCTTTTGTAAACTCCGAACTCTAACTGGTTTAAAGTTTTTTCTTTGCAGAAATCTCTAAATCTAGTTTATAATTTGCCGAATGCGGTAACCCTGCGAGCTCTGGGTTATGGCACCTCTGTTAGCCCAATTGGTGTTTGTATTGGGGGGGAGTGGTACATTAATTACTACACTGTCAGACGAGGGAAGACTGTGATTCGACGCTTCGTGCATTTGCAGCGTGCTGTTTAGGGGCTGATTATCATAGTCACAACTCACAAAGAATGTCATGCTTCTTCTCTTCTTCTTCTATACTACAGATTATGCTATATACAAAATTAGCCAAAACGAATGAGTTAGTTGAAGTCCATGGTTGATTCACGTTCTTGTATTATTTTATTACAGGATTTACATCGATAGTTGATAGTGCATGTGCATAGTGTAGTGTACACCAACACAGGAGCCGGACCAGGTTAGCTCGTTCACATTTCACGTAGCGTAGGACCAGGTCAGACTGAGTTTATTACAATACAACGGTTTACAATGAGTGACTGCAATGGACTGTGTGTGATATAGTGAATACCCATTCCAGGATGGTGTACTGATGTATTTATTTGCGTTGGTCACTAAGTATGTGCAATTTTATAACTAGTAAGTAGAACTACATTCTTCACATGAATGAAAGTAACGATTGCATTGTAGAATGTACATGTTACAAATTTGAAATTACACTCACTGTAATGTAACTGTGCAGCTATAGATTTTAGTAAGTTCGAAATTGGCGAAAACCGAAAACCTATTTGTTTACTACATGTACAGTCACAGCAGCGAATGAAATTAATTCAGAAGAACGTCACACGCAAAACTCTCGCATGGCTCAATATAGCGCGCAATGTCACTGTGTCAGCCAGCCTGCAGTGTATGCCTGATACTTGCGTATGTCAAAATCGTGCTTATGCGCTTGTTTTACTTTTGCGAAAGCGCAAAGGATCTATAAAAAACAAATATTTCTTGCCAATTTGGAATTGATTGACTATAGATCGCCCCGGTCATCCGGGTACTTTGTGCCTTTTGCCGTGGACAACAAACCAGACTATTTAACCGTTTTACGCTCTATTCACCATAAAGGTGCATGAAAGTCAATTGTGAGTTTCCCGTTACTTTTTTTTCTTCAAAGTGATGAGGCAAATTTTTCATTATTCATTATTTGATCAGATTTCATTATTGACATGTAAATGCATTGATCAACCCATATTGATACGGTGCTCATTTAAATAATATAAAAACATGTTTTTAAGGTGTTTTTGCAGAAACGAATAAACGCATCAAAATAATGTTCACATAAGGTAGGTTTACGATTAAAAAGCCTTGCTTATGAGCCTAGTTCTAAAAATTCATATTTCAAGTAAGTGAAAAATGTGTTCAAATTGATAAAACTGGCAACAATTGTGTTTAAAAATAAATAATGAATTTTGTGGGAAATCTTGAAATTTTGACGCGGATGAAAAAAGTGATGCTGGCGGGTAACGGGAAACTCGATATCGACTTTCATGCGCCTAATACCCAAGGGATCGTGTGACACTGTGTACGCTGTGCAAGAGTCCCCCGAAGAGGCCCCTTTTTACCTTTTTGGTTTGTGGTCAACGGCATGTGACAGTGACATTACTTTACAGAGGTGCAGTGTAACATTTTACATACAATACATTTACATTTGTATACAAGTCCATCTTTCTACACTTTCAAGGACTCAAAATACGTGGGCCAGGCGGCGATTAAAAATTGGCTCAAAATTGCCCTTAGCCCAAAAAGTATTTTGAACCCTGACACACGCTAGCAGGCTTGATAGATACATGTATAGGGTCACGCGTTATGAACTCGCCTCCCAATAGGGTGGTGCCGTTACATTTTTTAGCTTCATGCTGTCATTTTCCTCAAATATTTTTAAAACCACAAAAGCTATCTCAACAAATTTGGTATCATTTTAAAGCCCTAATAACAAGCTATCTGCCTGCAAAATGGCATTGGTATAGCTAATACAGAAAGGGAGATACAGCTGTTTGATGTTTGGGGACCAGGGGTGGTGCTGGAAGGGGTGTTTCTGGAAGGGGTGCCGCCTGTACAAACTCAATGGGGATAATCCCATGCTTTGTTCTTTTTACAATAACTAGTCATCCCCTAATGTTAAAAACACAATTTTGGTCCCATTTCAAAGGATACTTAGAAGTCATTAAGTATGTGGTTCAACAGACTTGTCAACTATTATTAACAACTAATTAATTATGGATAAGACAATGATCATCAGCTTTCTTCCTATTCGCTACACAGTCAACATGAATAATCAGCCTCAATTTACCGGATTTATAAAAATGACTATAACAGAAAAGGTTTTCAACCTATGATAGCAAAAGTATACATTTTTGGAAAGCTTGTAACTAGAGGAATTCAGAAATGCAGTTTATATCAGGGAAGGGTTCATCCTTAAACAAATATTTCAGAAAATTCTAAAAATATATAAAATAAAAATTTGAGATATTCACTAGCCGGTATAATTACCATACCGACGTAGTAACTTTGACAAATATATATCATCTAATGGGTAATTTCATGAGGAATTCAAATATGTAAACAAAATAATGATAGGGATAGGTATACAAAATATACGGATCTCAAATTAAAAATTAAAAAACTCTGATATTTTCCGAACATTTCCGATCATACCATTTTAGTTCTTGGTCGTACTATAATTTTAATGACATATTTGGTTTCCTCATGCAATTTCCCTTCAGAAAATGTATACTTTTACTACCTCAGGGGAGTATACAAGCAAATATAAATGTGTAAAGTTAAATTCATGTCGCGAAAGCCAAAATCCGTGTGTAACGCGAAAGGAGGCGAGCTTAAAACACATGACCATAGACTAGTCTACTACATTTTAATTTTTTACATGTACTGGATGTGTTCACATTATAAAAGCCCCAATAGTACCGTAATGTATAAGAACTAAAGGTTCTATTAAAAAAAGCATGGGAACTTGAAGTTGATACATGTAATTGTAAACTCAAAGTGTCTACAATTTGGACAAAACGTCTACCATTGGAGTTTGGAGGAGCTGTAGGGATTAAGCCTTTGGTGTCCTTTTACAAGACTGAATTGGACCAGTTACCACCCAAATCCAATTTTCTAACTCACTGAACACACTCAATCGTGTAAATTTATTTACAGATGTGCACCAATTGGGCTAAACGTGTTTAATTCTATTCTATTTATTTTTAGTCAAACATTTAAGTAGCTTGTTTAAAAAAAAACGTAGCTAATTCCCTATTCACTGAGCACCAACATTTGTAGACGTTTTGTCCAATTGTAGACACTTTTGAGTTTTATGTAAAACATCTTTATAGCAAGAATTTTGTAAGTAGAGCGTCTACAACCTGATTCTGACATCACATTTCCAAAGGTCAAGTCCGTCAATTTGAGTCATTAGTCTGCGAATCAGGGTTGCACGAAGTAGTTTATTCCCCAGGAGCAAGGTCTTGAGCTTAACATTTCCCCACCTATACTAACAGCATGAAGAAAAGAAAGGGTTAATAAAATAAATCCCCCATAAAATTAGATCACATTTGTTCGCTTAACTCTACAAAAAATGAGACATTTTGAAAGATTGAAACAGTTATGAAAACTTGTGAAAACACCTGGCTAACAACAGAAAGTTTCCCCATTTCAATATTTAGAGAATAAAGGTATTGTTTTTAGACCGTACCCGTGTTCTATTGTCTGACATAAATGCGGATGATAGTATTATTTTAAGTAGAACAACGACGCCGCAGGCGGAGTTGTTCGACGATAGTATTATTTTAAGTAGAACAACGACGCCGCAGGCGGAGTTGTTCTACGCCAAAAATAATACTATCGAACGCATTTATGTCAGACAATAGAACACGGGTACGGTCTAAAAACATTACCTTTATTCTCATTCTTAAACAATCATACTTTAGACATTTATCAAAGAAATAAGTACATTTTATTGTCCACATTTGACAACTTTTACCCCTGCTAGGATCGAATAGCCCACAAACATTCCATCTAATCACATGCGATGAGTAAACCATGCGTAAGCGTCGCAGCGCCGGCACAAACGCAGGAAAAGCGCTAAAGACGCACTGCAGAAGTGCGCGTTATGGAGCAAACCACGCATTGTGAAGGTCGGGCGCGCTGTTAAAACGTAAGCCCACCTCCCCGTGTTCTATTGTCTCATAGAGATGTCGCCGATTTCTCTGAGAACCAATGAGATTGCTTAAACTTTCTTAGCTGTTTAAGAATGATTATTACTTTTCTCAAAATAATCACATTTCCCAAAAAGGATGTTTTCAGGAAAAAGTGGCACTTTTCAAGAACCATACAAGTTTGTTTGCATACTCTACACACAATTATGCATTTTGAAAGATTTAAACACTTTAATACGACAAGGGAAAACACCTGGCTGGCTACCCACACACTTTCCACTTTTTTATACTACATGTATGTTTAATTTTCCACAACAGTCACATTTCCCAAAAATGATGTTTTACATTGTTGACGTAAATGGTGGACATAAAATATTGGCTATTCATGCATAAAAACATTAATTTTTAATTTTTAATTGAAAATAAAGATAATTTGAATTAGTTTTAAAAAGCACTGGAGACTTTCTTGCATGTGATTTTGAAAAGTGGCACTTTTTCTGAAAACATTGTGGGGAAATGTTACTGTTTTGGAAAAGTAAACATGGTATTATATTGAAAAGGGAAAACATGTTATGGGTAGCCAAGCGTTTACCCTTTTTAAAACATACAATTGTGTGTTGTGTTATGTGCAAACAAATAATAATATGGTCTAATTTTGTTAACCTTTATTTTAAATCCGAATGAAAAAACATGTTATAAATTTCTATAAATTTACAGTATACATATTAATTTTTACTTTGTTGATCTTATTCTTATCTGTACTTTAAAACATGGTAATTTTACAGGTCCTTGGAACAACAGATTCAATGGTATACACAGATTTGACCAAATGCTGCATACAAGATGATCAAGACCAAGCATCTAATTCCCCATGTAAAGAGCCACCAGGTTTGATGAACGACCTGCTACAAATTACACCTCAATGCATGGCCAGTGACCTGGTTAGTCTGTGGACTTCATTTCTAACCTACACTGTACATACAATGTTTAAAACTTAAAAGGTGGCAGTGAAGGTGTGATACACGAACGTCGAACAACAACCACGCTTAAATCCGATGTGATGATAATTTTAATGCACTCTCACAGTTAATAATTATTTTGATCGCTTGTTACCGAACCAATGGACATTTGATGATACACATACAATATTGCTTTTTTATTTTATCAATTGGCAATGAATTATGTAAGACTGGTGGGAGAAGTCAACTATTGCACTCGCCAATATGTTTTAAAATTTTCGTTGTGATTCAAGATTTTTGTTTTATATTGAATATTGAAGAAGGAATGTAATTAGCAATTTGGAACTGATTTATTAAACTATCACTGCAAATTATGAGCGTTTACTTTTGGACAAACTAAAAGTAAACTCAATAGTAAACGCAATTCTAAACAAAAAAGTGAACGTAAAAGTAAACGCAAAACTAAACGTTTCTCTCATTTTGCACTCAATTGACCTCAAAGCACGCTCCAAGTGAGTGAACATAGTCACAGATGTTTCCACCATCTGTGATTTAATGGGACAGTTATTGATTAGAGGCTGGGTGGAAAACAGCTGAGATGTTGGGCTCACATAAGTGTTTAGTATTGAGTTTACTTTTGAGTTTACTTTTAGTTTGTCCAAAAGTAAACGCTCATAATTTGCAGTGTATAGCTATGTTGAACAAAACATAATCGCTTTCATGTTATTGCCATGATAAATGAATTTTACCATGGCGTGGAATAACACTTGTTCTATGAGAAAAAAACAATACCGGTACCTCTCAGCAATTATCAAAAATATCCAAAATATTTCATTTTTTGTAAATTTTTTAATATAACATTTTAAAAAAGAAAACGAAATTGGCAAACAAATTCTCAAAATGTATAATTTATTTTATGGCAAATTGAGGCGGGGTAGGGGGAATGGGTCGGTTTGACTTGACTCACAGAACAGGGTTATTTTTCGTCACTTAAAGGTGTATGTTTTGATTATAATACAAATTGGTGATCTCGAAACCTGTCTATGCCCGAGGCGTTAGCCGAGGGACATAGTCTGGTTTCGAGATCACTGAGGGCCTATCATTTAAACCGTGACCCGAATGAAAGCAGTCAATATTTGATTTATATACCAAATACATCGATTATTGTCATTTGATTGGTTAAAAGAACAATTTCTATAAACTTATTCACTTTAGGCCAACCAAAGTTTCATGTTTGGAATTGAAAGGTTTGTCACTGTATCGGGCTCTGTATAATCTTACCGCGCTAAACTGCTAGGTAGTGATTCTAACAGGATTTTAAACACCGGAATCGCCCGGCCCTGATTGAGAGGACGTAATAAGATGGCGAACAATTTCATTTTGAAAACCCTGTATAAGCTGACCTTTGACTTTTTTTCGCATTTATTCATATGTTGCGTTAAGCTTTGTGATCTGTTTTGTGTTTTTGTACCGTTTAAGAAATAACTAAAAAGCAAATATCTCTGTTGCGCTTGTTGACGAAGAAGGTATCAAAGATATCATGGATTAAATATCAGCTAGCCTAAATGCAAAGTGTCTTGTGAAATAGTACACTGTTAAAATCACTACCTCTAGCAGTTTAAAGCGGTAAGAATACACAGTGACAACTGACAAACCTTCCTATTTCTAATATTTTTGTCCGATTCTTACTTTTTCCTTCTAAGGCAACAGAACAATAAAGGTTTGATCTCATGTACCTTCATTTATGAACATTGGTTGGCCTAAGGTGAATGAGTCTATAGGAAATGTTCAACAATTTATAATTGGGTATATAAATCAAATTATATCGACTGCTTTCATTCGGTCATGGTTCAATGTGATCTCGAAAACCAGACTATGCCTGCCGGCTGACGCCTCGGCGCATAGTCTAATTTTAGAGATCATCTTGGGTCTATAATTTGAATCATGCCCCTCATTGCAGTCAATATTTGTATAGTATTCCTTTCAGATTAAGGTGGCTCTATTGGCCGATGAAAAATTTAGATTTCCTTTAAAATCTAATATGTTCTAGCCCTTGGTCTAACAATTCTGGAACTGAAAATGTTATTTCAATCGGAGAATCGGTTGACGAGATATGGTAGGTCAAAGAGGCATAATACCAACATCTTTGGCAACAAATTTTTATTTTCTTTATTTTTTCCAATTTCAGTTGCCATGTTATGTCCTAATTATGGCTAATTATGTATGCATGAAATATGCAAAGTAAAGTTTGCGGACTAAATAATGAGATGAGCTATGATGATGTAACTTGGTACATGGGTAGAACACTTTAAGATCTAAAAACGTATGTTAGCTTTTGTCCAATTTCCATTTGCATAATCAATTAGGCCCTAATTAAGAAATGTTTAAACATTTTAATTAGTGCGCCTAAATAATTATGCAACTGGAAATTAGACAAAAGCTAACATACGTTTTAGCTCTCCAGGTGTTCTACCCATGTCCCAACTCATATTATCATAGCTCATCTCATTATTCCACGAACTTTACTTTGCATATTTCATGCATACATAATTAGCCATAATTAGGACATTTCATGGCAAATGGAATTGGAAAAAAGAAAAGAAAAAAAAGTTGTTGCCAAAGATGTTGGTATTAGGCCTCTTTGACCTAGCATATCTCGGCAACCGAATGTCCGATTGAAATAAAATTTTCAGTTCCAGAATTGATAAACCAAGGGCTAGACCATATCAGATTTAACAGGAAATCTATTAAATCAATTAATTATAATTACTTATTTAAATGATAAAATTAATACTCCTGGGAGCTAGCCCCATTAATGGTTTCTTGGGACTGTGATTCTGACTGCGACTGTGATTCTGTATCATCAATTTCCGCCCGGCGTTCATCCAGGTCGCGCTGGAGTATGCGATCCCAGGCTCCCTGGGTGGGGTTTGTGAATCCCTGGTCACCCAGCCATCTTCTATACGTTGCATAGAATGGACCTTTAAGATTCAACCTGCCAAAGATTCTCTGAAAATAATAAACATTGATGTTTATTCATTACTTCATGAATAATCGCAATAGCTGCGTACCAAGTGCGTTCCAATCAAATTAATCGTTAGATGAGAACGCGCACGCCGAGCGCGGGTTACTAATAATTGCCCAAAAGTACTGCGCCAAAATGTTCCATTGTTTTGCTCACTGACCGACCAATCAAATTAACGCCTCACGCCCCTAAACTGAATATTCAATTAGTTAATGAGGAAACATGATTCAAGCTTATTTCTGATTGGTTGAATGATAAAAATGTTAATGAGGGGATGACCCGACTTGGACTGTTTCAATCATTAAGAAGGGGTGGACAAAATAAACAGAAAAGTAATTAATTATTAGCAAGATTATATCGGTACAAATCAACGATTTGGATAAAATATGCATCTTTTTCAGTAATGAATGAGAATAATGACTGCTTAACAACTGTTTTCATGAATTTTTTTGAAATCCTCTGGTTTTGTTCTGGTCATTCGGAATTGTCCCTCAATTCCTCAGATCAGAACAAAAACCTCTGATTTTAAAACAATTTCACGAAAACAGTTGTTACGAAGTCATTCTCTAATTCATACACTCTTAGTAGTGTCGAACCAATCAGAATGCAAGAAAATAAAATTGAAAGTGTCTAGTGTCTGTGTGCGCAGGTTGATGCACCCGATTTTCACTGCGGTTGTCCGCAAACTTAATAACAATAACATGTTCTTATTCGTTATTACATCAAAATGGTGTTCAAATTGTGAATTTTGATTTGTATAGTGTTGTGTATGCATTTCATGTACATAGGTCAATACATGCATTATATAGACAAGGGTTGAGCATGAGTGCCAAAAGGCCGTAACTTAATTTTTGGGCAAATTGATATTTCGGTACAAAAATGATCCATTTAAGTTTAGATTTTCAGAACCATAAAGAGATAACTCATACCCTTATTTGACTAAAATTAAAGTTATAAGTTTGATGCTGCACTACTGTGTATTGTAATGAAAGTTGATTATCTCAAAATGGTATTTTTTCTGGCGCTCAACCCTGGATATGTTGTGTTTCTTGAAAATTAGAAAAATCAGCGCAAATTTTGATATGCTTACATTTAGCACACATCAACATCAGCGCGTATGCATTGATGTCTGATTGTTTTCTTGAAACAAAACATGTACGCACATGTATTATTGCCCTATTAACATTGACAGATTACTCTTAAATCAATATGAAATAGTGGTGAATTCATTGTATTATCGCTATTTTTCCATAAATAAATATCAAAAGAACATCTCTCGACTCTACAACACATCAAAAATGTTGTTAAACAGTTTTCAACAACAGTGATTCTTCAAATACCCTGCTTAATAGAAATGTTCTGCGTACGTATTTAAACATTCGATTGACCAGGATACAACAGCATTTGTTAAACAGTTTGTAACAACGTTTTTACACTGTAGCTCTCGATGTAACAGTTCATTGAACAGATAACAGAATTGTTCTTTTGAGCATGGATTAACCCTTACCGCACTGAATCTCACTAAATCTCACTGCCAAAAATTATCTCCGCGCACGTGGTGCTGGCATTGCCTAGGATGACGTCGTCTACCCCAGGCATATGTCGGCTGGAAATCTTAGCAGGCATATGCGCTGGGAGGTTAGCTCAGTTGGTAGGGGGACAGACTGGGGTGCGGATTGTCCCGCAATCGAATCTCGGGGGTGCTGGGTGATTTTTTGGGTCAAAAAGATAGTACTTTTCCCCCCTCCCCCAAAACATACGAAAAACATAGCTTTACTGGTTAGGGTTATTGATGAATTTGGAACTCCCCATATTCACAAACAAGTGGCTAAGCACTGAAACAGGTGATTGCTACGAAATTATTGTTGGATTGGAAAGAGAGACAGACACATCAGATCTTCATATGAAACACAATGTGAATATATCACGAAATATTTGAAAGATTGCTAATTGAAAACAAATTTCCAAACTTCTTTGTGAGCCGTTTATAGTATACAAATATATACTGCCATGAGAGACTCTGGTTAAAACTATGGGCTCGAGGTGACTGCAATAGTGCTATTTTGCTATAGGGCGCAGCCCCGAAGCAAAATAGCACTATTGCAGTCACCTCGAGCCCATAGTTTTAACCAGAGGCTCGAATAAAGGCAGTATATATTTGTTTTATATACATCATTCATATATTTCTAGTTCCATAAAGTTCAAATTAAAAAATAATCTGTTAAAAGTTCAATTCAAAGGCAGTGCATCGAACGATCGTCACGCTGCGCCCGAGGAATCAAATCGTGCGCCCTCTTGTGTCACGCGGTGTACAACGCCGTGTGAAACTACCAACGCACTGGTGCGCCGTAAATAGTCTTTTGGGGAGCCGTAAATAGTACTTCTGGGAGCCGTAAATAGTACTTTTGGCAAAATAGCGTGTTTATTTTTGATCATGTGACCCACTTTTAACCAATCAATGAACAAGAATATATGAATGACGTATAGCACAAATTATAGGCTATTGAATTTGTTTTTATTTTGAGGGGTGTACATTTAAAGGTAATTTAAACTTACCACTAAGGCCAGGCATCTGATAGCCCTATCGACCACCTCCGTCATGCTAACATGCCTTGCGTGGCACATCCGTTCCAGCAAACGGGTTGTGCTTTCAAGTTTGTAGGCGGCAAAGCCTCCCTTTCCGAGAACCTAATATGAAAATAAGCAAATATATTTTATAAAAGTTGATATTACTTTATTACTTCAATCATTTTAACATACAAGGATCATTCAATAAGTTCTACCACCTCCCTCATAACATTGCTAATATCTGCCTCATGTAATTTGTCATGATTATAGCTCTGAATCATAGCTACTAATTTTTAGTAAATGATAATTGATACGTTTAACTTTTGATATGATGCGGTCAAAGCCTTCAGAATAGTCAATCAGGTAGTCAATGATAGAAAATTATCTACAGTCATCACAATAAGTAATTGACCAGGTAATAAATATGCTGATAACTCTAACAGTATAACTCCTACATAAACATATTAAATTATAAACATGTTGAGAAATTTCTCGTCTTGAATTTGGGATATTACACGCTAAGACTGGCTGATTATAAAGGAAGTTATAATCCCAAATGTACTACTGTCAAGTCTCGGGGACTCGGACCGGCAAATTATTGATTACTAGTCGTGGTAGTGCCACTTCATCCGTCGATGGCCTGGTTGTTGGATAGGCGGTCGGTGGCATTGTTACGGTTGATAAATACGGCATACACGCTTGTCCTACTCTCCCCGTGTTGAAAAGAAAATGTTAAAATGAAAATCAAACTTGCCCTAACGTTTGGGATCGTAACTTTCTCATTAATCAACCATTCTTAGCGTGTAATATCTCAAATTCAAGAAGAGAAATTTCTCAAGAACTTTATAATTGAATATGGTTATGTAGGAGTTATACTTTGAGAATTATCAGCATGTTTATTACTTGGTCATTTACTTATTGTGATGACTGTATTTGGGAGACTTAAGTAATCCTTCTATTTAGTCCGGTATATTGAAAATCACTTAGTTCTTATGAAAATCATGCATAATTCTGTTATGCATTTTATAAAGATTCTGAAATTGTTACAAATTTGCATAAAAAAATGTACTTACATACTTCCGCTCTTCCTGTTGGAAGGTGGACACCATTTTCCTGCCAGCCTTCATGAAGGCTGCCATTCTCCCACCACGCAGTTGATCGACTGTGAAGAGGGCCTTAATTTTGGCCTCCAGGCCCTGCTGCGAAATTGTTCTTGTTATGCTCTTAATATAGGCTTTGGCCAGCTCAGCATACAGTATATTCTGTAATATAGAATAAGATGAAGTGATGACAATTACATTTTAAAACTTCACATAAATCTGATTATTTATCTGATATTTGAACAACTAATACTTAATAGTAAACGTAAAGGTATATGTTCCGATCACATTTGCATAACACAGATTTTCCGCAAACATATGGAGATTTTCATATCATCTGAAAAATCATATTTTTCTGATTAACATACTGAAATTTGACAGTCCAAATTGGTATGATTACGGAGAAGTCTGTGAAATAACATTGAATTACCGCGAAAAGTGGTTAACCACCAAATTGATTGTGTACTACTCAATGGACACTTTTCAAGGCATCTTGTGCGTCTAAAATAAGAACCATTAAAGCTATGCAACTTTGGAATACGACTTTTTTAAGGATGACTTTTCATATAGAATAGAAAACTTCAAGTTGAAAATCGGAACATCTACCTTTAATATCAGTTTATACGATGTATACCTCATACGTTTGATACTTTCTAGAAGTCTTCTAGATATTTGTAAAAATTATTTTACTTTGAGTACACTTTTTTCACCCACCCTGTACCAGTATCTGGGACCTAAATACAACTTTTCCTGATCTTCCTACTAATTGCAATCATAGTTTCGATTTGAAATTAATCAATCATTACCTATGACATGTCGTATTATGTACCAGAAACAAGGATGTAAGGAAGTATTTGTATTAATATAAAAGTGTCCATTAAGAAATGAGACAATAATGAATTATTATGATCATTGTATATACTTGTTTATTATTAAATTCTTGCAAATGTCAAGTGAAAAATGGAATCAGTAGTGATGTTGATTGATGTTATTTGAGTAAATAATGTGTTTTATACGGCAAGTCAATGGGGAAACATTCATGTTTAATTTGTATTACAGTGAAACCTTGTTAATACAAAGTCTGTTTAAACACTTATATTCTGATAAGTTTCAAGTTTGTATTTTACATTGATATTAAACCTGACACAAAATCCCTATGGACTTGATTTGAGATATCTACCTATTGAGATATCTATAAAAATGCATTAAACCAAGCTAATTAATAAATACACTATTCATATACAAATGAATTATACTTTTATTTTCAAGAATAGAGTTTGTGTTTATGAAGTTTCACTGTACATAATTAAGGTATGGCAATTTCCTGGGAAACACTAGTATTTCCCGCCTGGGTTAGAAATTGGGCGGTTTTGGATTTTTCACATTTTTGGCACTTTTTTGGTCAATAATTCAACAAATAAATCGGATATTCAAACAAACTAAACCAATTTAACAAACAAATTTGAGTTATCTTTGCAAAACCTATAATGGGTCAAAACCATGTGTTTCATATTTAAAACAAAATCAAAGTGGTCAATTTCATGTTCGTGGTCGGATTCATTGAACCCTTTTCTTCCAAAAAATCTATACTTTTAGTAAAAGTAGATGATCTGATTGCTGGTCCGATTTTCAACTTGATGTTTTCTATTTTTATTCATGAAAAGGTCATCCTTATAAATAATTGTCACATTCCAAAGTTTGAGTTGCATAACTCCAATGGTTCTATATACAAAATAACAAGGTCACAATAATTTTGCCCATTGAGTAGTACATGTACACTGGCTGGTGATTAACCACCTTTGTCAGTAATTCAACACATTTTAGCCTATAATTTCTTACTTTTACGAAGGTTATGCTAAGGGTCCACACCCCCTTAACAAAACCAACAACTTTTAATGTCCATAACTTAACAATTTGTATTTGATGTTTTGTGACAAAAAGTGATTTTTAATAATCCATAACTTTGGTTAGGGAATTGTATTAGGAATATAATAAAACTAGTAGGGCCTATGACAAAATTTGACAAAATATATTTTGAGTTATCTTTACAGAACCTAAAATAGGTCCAAAAATCATGTTTTTTATATATATTTTTTCCAAAATGGCAATTTCATGATCATGGTTGAATTCATTGAACCCTTTCCTGCAAAAGTGGTATTGTGCATTTTTTTTCTTCAAAAATGAATTTGATGTAGAAATGTACCGGGCACAATCATGTTTAAAGGAAACATTAAGGGACGCACCATTAGATTTTCAGGGGGGGTAGGAAGTTTTCGGAAAAAGAAAATTCCCCCTCTATGCAGGCCCCAAAAAAAAATTCACCCCCTGATGAGTAAAAAATTCTACCCCACCAAACTCAATATGAATGAATACATAATTTTTTTTTAAAAATCGCCATTTTCGGCGACGCAAAAAAAAAATCACCCCATACGACGACCAAAAAACAAACAAGGTATTTAAAAAAAACTGGACGGGGGAGATAGAAGACTGTTGAAAGTTCAAGAACAGACATTAACAAACAGCGTTGCTACTGGCCAATTCCACGGTAACGGAAGGACAAATCAGACACAATTTTCAGCTTGCAAACACTTGTTTCAGAAAAACTTTATTTGTTGAAGTCAATTTTATACCTTAATCATATAAGTGTAGCTAAAACATTTATTATCCATTAAAAAATTCATCAAAATTGTCTTTCGTTTACGACTTATGCATATTAATGAGGGCGGTAACGGAAGGACGGTGAAATGGACACGGGTTTTTCACTACCGCCATATATTGCGAAAACGCTCTGAAGTTTGTGAGTCAATGTTATTTTAATGTTATTTTATGAGATCCCTCTGGTTTTGGCAATACTTTGACACTGTTCATTTAAAAAATTGTCATTGCGTTTACTTAAAACATAGCCAAACGTAATTAAAGATTCGGTAACGGAAGGACGGTAACGGAAGGACGTGTGAAATTCCCTATACATTTAGTACTAAAAGTGAACTACATAGTGATAATACAAATTACGGTTGATTCAAGAAGCTGGAATGTGCAAAAAACACTGTTAATCACATGACTGAATACTAATACAATATTAGTAGTTAGTACATGTATTCTAATTGGTAATTGAACTAATTAAAATCACTAATTAAACAGTACGACTAATTAAGGATTTGTGAAATACGTATTCTACATTTATACACATGAATCCTGGCGAATTTTCATGTTGTTGTTTTTTATTCCAAATTTTATATGGATTTATAATCTATAAAGGCAAGTAAACAATTGACAAAATATCTATTAATTATAACAGTTTGGGCATTTAAAACAATGCCACATAAGTTACTATCCAGACTGTTTAACTGTAGGTCTCCATATCAAAAAGTGGTGAAAAATTGCCATTTATAGGTAGGCATTAGATCAGAGTAAACCAAAAGCCTAACTATAATGTGCAAGGTACATTATCTAGTCTAAAATAGATTAATATCATGATTGCTAATTAATATATTTAAATCAATTAACAAAAGCAAGTAATTTAAGTTTTAAATAGTTCCACTTAACATTATTGCCGGGGCCTAATGATAAAACTGAAAACTTGTAAATCCCATACACCAAAAGACCAATAATGAAAAGAAGCCATTTTGACCACTTAAAATCCTAAATAGAGTTTGTGACCCTGATTATCTTTACATATTCCAGTTATTGGTTGGCTGGACAACACTCAGACCTTATTAAATGGTCTCAATTGATCTAGTTCTTGAGAAAATGCCCCCTGGAAATCATCATTTGAGCCCAAACTCATAATTTTTGCCAGATTCCGAACTTTTCAACCAATTTTGTGTCGTCTCGTTCATAGTATTAATATCAGAAATACAATACGAAACATACATTTCTAATAACATATTTAAACATACTCTTTTGCATGCAAAAGACTAGAATTGCATACAAGGTGGCCGCATCAAGTTATTTCACCTTGAATTTGGACCGATTTACAACGTTTTTGTGGCTGGACCACTTTTGAGGGGGTCCATTTTCTGGGGGGGCATGTGATTTGGTATTTTTTGGTATTTTTTGTTAATATTGGGCACCAGTCATGAGTACATTAACATGACTAATAAGGTCCCTAATGTTATAGAGGCTGTACCATCCACCCACAAACATTTGATAAAGTCATGTCCGAAAGCTCGAAGGGCCATTGTTGACCGCCCCTAAAATTGAAACAAAACGCGCAGCGCAAAACCTATTTTTTTCACATGTTTCAGTATTGAGCAGGCTGGACAGTACCAAACCCACAACAAAGCTCACAAGTTCTTTAGTTGCTGAGGAAAACTCCTATAAAGTGTAGGTACTTTAAACTGCGGAACATTGAAATAGCCCATTCTTAGCAAAGGTCGTCGAACTTTGTAAGACCATAGCGACCCGACCGAACAGAATGGAATTTGAATTTTTTTCTCCTTTCGACCTCCTCTATAGAACCACCTAAAAAGTACTTTTGAGTGAAATATGAGCAAAATCCATGACCTATGGTGAGGTGCCTGTCCCAATTGGCATGGAATGACTCTTGAATGCACACAAGATGGTAATAGGGCCTGAAGAGGAACTTTGCCCATTAGCATAATACCGGTAATATGAAACAAGCTTAATGCGTCAGACTATAGGCAATTGGCAAGGATCATTAACATAACAATACGAAGCCACTTAAATAGAGTTGTGCAATCATCTTTAACACTTAGCAACATCACATAATACACCAACATCACAAATTGGTAAGATAATTTGATTATAAGTGGCAGTACACACAAAAAAGACAGCCTTTTTGTCCTTCCGTTACCATATTTTGTCCTTCCGTTACCATAGTTTGGTAACGGAAGGACAAGTATTAATTAGTTCTAATTAATAAGGGGAAATACCAAAACTGAATTGAATAGTTTTATATTGTAGGCCTACCTAAACTTGCTGTGCGTAATTTTTTTTTTTTTAATCTCTCTTCAATTTTTAAAAATATACTAACTTTAGCTACTTTTATGGTAACGGAAGGACAGATTTGAAGGCAAAATGCCAGAAGCCGCTGAAGTGTAACAAATGCCGCAATTACGAAAAAACCATTTTGGACTTGTTTCATACAGTCTAAATGTTACACACACATAAAAAAAGAGGATGTTTTAAATTTGTTTCTTACATACAGGGTGTATTCATTTTTCATATAATTTACCCCATTTTTAGGAAAAAATAACTCATTTGCATAATCCAATATTTAACATACCAAACGACGTTATTTTTTTAATTCAACTAAAAATTCACTAAATATAGACTTTCAGCTTTCATTTGAGACCAAATTTGTATGGTTCGGATGAATTTAAAATTTCAACTGCCATGTCCACTATTTCATGGAATTGGCCTACTATGTTTCCTAACAATTTAACTCTAAGGGATTCAAAAGTGTTTTTGATATCAAATGAAAGGTCCCATTTCTCATTACACTGATGATGCCCTTAAATCTAGAATAGGGTCAACAACCTTTAAGACGTA
This sequence comes from Ophiura sarsii, assembly GCA_035610835.1. Taxonomy (NCBI): domain Eukaryota; kingdom Metazoa; phylum Echinodermata; class Ophiuroidea; order Amphilepidida; family Ophiuridae; genus Ophiura; species Ophiura sarsii. Next base: position 38,662,460 of record CM069444.1, read on the forward strand.
TGGTTAACATTGATGAAGAAGTTGGATTGGGGTAATTAAAGTTGTATGGTGGACACCGAATCATTCAGAAATATTATAAGGACACATTGAGAAATAGGTTATGTAAAACTTTTTTTATGAAAGACTGGTACCTTCTGTTTAAAGTTTGAAAATGAAAATAGGCTTATCCATTTTATTTGCGGCGGTTTTAGACTTTGCTAAACATGCTCAGCATTATCAGTCCCGGGCATCAGTGCACGCAGTGTACGTATACAACACACTGACCCATCTGCAGGCCGTCAGCTACGCGGAAATCTCTGCACAACGCATGTATACCATACGCCAACATTTCCACCCTGAAAGTACGTTGTGAAATTGCCGTTTTTTGGTCGAAGTCATGACTAAATTATTATGAAACTCCAGAATTTATCGCAAATGATGTGTATTATAAAAACAATCGATGACAGAAAATAAAATTTATTGATAAATGTGGATTTTTAAGGGGCTGAAGTCGACAGGTTTTCTAGCGATACATAGTCATTGGGAATACTACGCATCGCAAACAGTCGCGATTTAAACAAATTGTTGACACTTTTTAGAATAATTTTTAAAATAGTTTAGCCAATAATCTGAGAAGAGTTAGAATCTACAGATTTTTTAACTAAATAGAGGAGGGTGTACACTTTTATTTGGTACCTTGGCCAATGTTCAAGTTTTACAACAAGTATTTTTCTTATTTATTTTGAAATATTTACCAAGTTATTTGGAGATTTGATGAGGTATTCATTTCAGTCAATCAAACAAAGGCATTCAAGCCGTAGCGTTGTATTATTCCATGATGGTTTTAGATTACATATTCTTGGTGAAATTATACACCGATATGGCTTGAAAAATAACATACCAGTATATAATTTCCTACGAGAATTGAAATCTGATGATCCAGTATCAAACAACAACGTCCAAAATGTCTCAAGAAATATTCCAAAATGTCTCCGGCCGTCCATACCATCGATGTATTCAAACACACGCAGCACTACAGCACTGCATTGCACTAACAGTGCATGGCAAAGGTCGAGGGGTTGTTGCCATATCATTGGGCTAATCATATTGAAGGGTTCACCTAGACTGTAACTCTCAGCCGCCCTCTTATGTCGCTATCTTGCAGGCTCCGATATTTGTACAGCTTTAGCGTCCGTACGGTAATATTGATGACTGGGGGATATCATTGGGCTAATTGCGAGACCAAGGCAACACGGAACAAAGAGGCCGTGGACTCAGTGACTCAGTATATTACTAAATCATATAATATAATACAAAATAGCATCCAAATAGCTTAGTATATTACTAAATGGCATCCAAATAGCTGAAATAACTTACTGTGTCCTCTTACCTTCATATTATAACAATATCAATTACATTTTACAACAAAATCGCTTCAGAAGATGATTAATGCAAGTTATTAATATTAGCAAATGCCGCGAATTTTAGGGGTTTGTGAAAAGGTTACGACTTAGAAACGTCGTTTCAAATGACGGGGTCGCTCATCTCCCCCGTCAAAAATTCACCCCAGAACCCAACTTCCTACCCCTGAATATCTAATGGTGCGTCCCTAAATGAACACAATGTCATGACATGGTTTTTATTTTAATTCAAGATGAACATTAAATATTGCCTTTATTGTTGTTTCTACTAAAAAAAACCCAGCAAAACTTGGTTAAAACAATGTTTTCAAAATAAATTGGAATACCTGAGACTAATATATTAGTCTCAGGGAATACCACCCTTTGGCCAGATCAGCATTTTTGAATCGACGTTTTGTTATACAAAGAGGGCTGATTTTTCTTAATCATTTATAGGTGTAATTTCATGTAATACAATTGTAAAAATATACAAATCCCAGTTTTTATCATATATTTGCAAATTAAAAATAAAATGGCTAAGTCAATAATTAAGTAGAATTTGATAAAATGCACAAAAAGTCCATTCTTATACTTTAAGTGCAAATTAGCCTGAATAATTAATTTAGTGAATTAAATAAATAATTACCTAATTGCAGGCCTATATTCAAACATCTTTCAAGATATATTATTATTAAAGTACTAGGTAATTAATTCCCACTCCATTTCTCGCTATTTTCCCCGATATCAATAAATACGGTCAAGTAGTTTAAACAGAGATTACACCTCCCTGGTTTAAATACATAAATTTCCTTAACACGCCTAGGCCTGACGCGACGCGCCATTATAGGCTAGCTAGTTTAGCTGTGGCCTCACTGTGTGTGGGGGTGTGTAGGCCAAATAAGCACGGCCGCAACCTGTTGATTAAAAACACCCATAATCATAATGACCAGCTATAAAACAAACACGGAAATAATAACATTTTTTATTGGGTGGTCTGATTTCACACTATGCAACCGGGCTTTTACGGGTTGTTAAATTATGCCACACTGCACTGAAGTATTTATTAGTATGCAATGTTTACGACCCTACTAATGCCATAACCACCTGGTTGTTTACGTTTATCGAGGCCTATTTTTCTTAATATAAAATGATTTGTCAATATGTTCAGGATGAACATTTAATCATTGAACCTGTATTAGCATTTTATTTTAAAGATTTCTGTTCAATTCAATATGATTAATTGTTAAGACAATATGTATTCGAATTTCATTTGCATATCTGTACGTGCTGTCTCACGGTCATGGCTTAAACTAAGTAAAACTCACCCATTGTATCCCTCCATGTCGAACCACAAAATGTTCGACCTCGTTTAGTTTTAAGAGATTTTTGATAGATTTCTGGGATTTTACAATTTTGTCTAATTTTTGATCGAGACTGATGATGCTTGAGGACAGCTCATCTATTTTGGCTTCCAAGGCTGCATACCTCCCTCCGGAATTTGGAGTCGCCATTTTGAATAACCCGCTGTTTACGTATTTTGGCGCGAGTTTATCAATAAACAAAAACAATTAATGTATAATGATCACTCTTTACGTTCGTGGGCAACTCACGGGGGTATTCCTATGAATAATGAATCTGTCAAAAGAGCCAAAACGAAATGGGGTTTGTAAATTAAATATACGATCACTGATTTATAAAACTTTAAAAACAAAGTATCTTTATTAAGAAAACAAATGTTTTGAGATGTCGTTAATGGCTTTAACTCATCCTGAATACGTGCGAAGGGGCGAAAACGGTGCCATTGACGAGGTAATTCCATGGATTAAACTGGGAAACCAGAACCAAATAGTTGACCCCCCCCCCCCCCCCGACAATTGGTGTGTTTGCTGATGGGTTGTCAGTTGTTAGTCCGTAACAATTGTTACGTTACGTAATGTTTTGGAATAATTTGTTTGATTTTGTTTATTTTCGCTAAAAATGTCTCAAAATTACTATTTGTGTCCTGTATGTTGTAAAACCTTTTCTGAACTACGCAGTTTACGGCGTCACGAGGAGTCAGTTAAGCATCAGGAGGAAGCCAAAAGAAGGAAACTTGAACTGCAAGAAGACCAAAACGTAACGGTAAAGTAAACCGGGCGGTAAAAAAAAAGCCTATAATTATTGTGCACTATACCAATGAGTTCTAACTATGATAACTCTAATGCTCATACCATACCATTCAATCCGTGATGTAGCCAGAGGTTGTGGGGGGGGGGGGGGGGGGGGGGGGGGGGGGGGGCGGTCTCCGTAATATTGACGTGTCGATTTTATTGTTATTGAATCGTCACTGTGTGCTCTGAATGGGTAAACAGGTATCAAAATAAGAGGGTTGGGGCATGGAAACTTATGTAAAAAAAGAAATTTGTAGGCCTACCCTATAATGTCTCTCTATTTTTTCGTCCTTTTTCTTTCTTTTTCTTCTCCTTTTTTGTTTGTTTTGGAGTGCCAGTGACCAAGGGGGCACTTCAGCCAACGGGTATAATAATACACCCTGGGAGGGGGGGGGTGGGGGGGGGGGGGGGGGGGGGGAGGTGGTAGCCAAAATCGTAAGTGGACTCGATGTGCCTGCCGGACTACGAAAATGTGATTTTCACTATACCTAGGCCCTATAGTATTTTTGGGCCAATTCCCCACCCATCAATATACCAATTTTGTTAGAAAAGCACTCAATGTTGCACAGATTGGGCGCTTTTTACAAAAAATGCCTCAAAATACACCAAATTTATGCCAATTGGGCGCTTTGGTCTGTGATGAAACTTCACCCATCGCTATACCAATTTTGGCAAAGCACCAAGGCATGCACATAGCAGCAATTTCACTGGGTTTATTTTTGGAGGGTGAAAACTTCAAAAGTTATGGCCAAAACGTGTGCTCGCGCGCAGTGTTTTGTGCAGTAAAACAATGAAATTTGCAAAAAATTTCAATTGAGAAAAATTATGAATGGTAAAAATCTAAAGTGAAGGGTATTACAGGCTTTGTATTTGTATAGGGTGAGTGAAAACACTGCATAGTATATATCAATGTGAGACCCCCCCCCCCCACCTCGGGTATACACACACATTGAACCCCATTTTATTTTTAGCAAGACTCTCCTGCTAACCAGTAGTAGTTTTTTACACAACCTCCCCCCCCCCAAAAATAAATAAATAAATAAATAAAATAAATAAATAAATAAAATAATAATAATAATAATAATAATAAAAAAATTGCCGGCAAGACTTATGCTCTCTAAACAAAAGAAATGAGCTTGTATCAACATGCAGGCATAGGAAAAAGACATTATTATGCATCTCTTAAAGGTATATTATGTGATCTTTCCAGGGAACGCCCTCAACATCGAAAAAAAATTTGAAAGCAGATGTTCTTGCAGATTTTCATTTCTGATCATAAATCATGCATACATTCCCAGTTACAGGGCGATACGATTCTTAATTACTTCAAATTCATGGTTTTAGAGTGAAAATAAACTGTCAATCCCGACAGTTTATATTTTTCACTCTGAAATAGGTTACTAATATATGGCACAGTTACCCTAAATTCACTCTAAAACCATGATTTTGAGGTAATTAGGAATCGTATCGCTCTGTAACTTGGAATGTATGTATGATTTATGATCGGAAATGTAAATCTACAAGAAAATCTACTTTCTAAAAAAAATCATGAATAGAGGGCGCTCTCTGGAAAAGATCACATAATATGCATTTAAGTGGCATTCTAAGTAGATGGTTTGTCTCACCTATCAACCCCCCTAACCAACCACCCTCCAGCATAAATAACGAACGGTGTGCCTTAAAACGCCGATCGTTAAACCAGGGAGGTGTTATTCTTCCACTTCTAGCAAACCCCGAGCAAATTAAGCTATCGATACATGCACCATCGAGATGGTGCCACGCGGTCGGTGCTATACAGGCTGTCCCAAAATGATTAGTGGCCTACCTATCGATCGATGCCTAAAGTTCATTACATTTACATTACATTTGCTGGAGTATAAGAGATACAGATACATTTTTTTATCATCAAAATCAATGAAATTAGATCCGTTGTTTTTCTATCATTAGTGCTATAGTGTACTCTTTCGTTATAATTTTAGCGGGAATTTTAGATCATGAATACTCGGACTTATTTTAATGAAGTTAAACAACTTGTTTGAAAGAAACTAATACCTTCTCTTAATCTCTTGTCTGCTAATATCTTTGGTCCCTTTCTATACACATGGAAAAAAGTATCGCACCACTGCTTTTTTGTTGAAGTGCAAATGTAGCCTCGAATTTTACCACCATGGTGTGATATTAAGGATCATTTGTTTGCGTAAGCTGTCTAACAACATGTTATGCAATAAAAGGGCCACATTTTAGTTTGTGACGTAATCGATGTAATGTTTTTTTCAAGGCAAAGGGAAAATGCATGCTTTTGTCCAGAAACATTCATGAAACAAATTTGGGTATAACGCGATATTGAATAGACTTTAAAAACTTAAAATAGTCATTATATTAGTCACCGTTGATTTTGTTTTTGTTTATTTGACCTAGGTCAACACCTTCGCAATATTGCTTTTGCACTTTTCAACAAAAAAACAGTGGTGCGATACTTTTTTCCATGCTTTTTTCCATGGGTATATTTTAAATTGCTGTTGTATCATATTGTTGTTCAAACCATGGACTTATTTCAAACCATGGACTTAAAAGTCCATGTTCAAACATACTTCATCATTTCGATTCAATTTGAAGAGTAAAAATGGATCGTTACGCATGAGCGACCCATGAGCTAATTTTGAGACTAAACTTGAGGGACATTTAAACAGGTAAAGACGTAGTCATGGGTAATTAGCAGTGGCTAGACTTGGGGATGCTATTTCCTACAAACTTGGTAAAAAAGATAAAAACACAACACCATAAGTAAGACCAGAGAGATGTTATTACTAATTACACCTCCCTGGTAAGACCCCTTTCAAAATGAGTAGGGGACACACATATAATACGTCATATAACAATAAAAATCATGTAAACACAAAGCACTGTTAAGGTTCTACCTTTTATCGAGTTTTTATCAACTCATCATTTTGAAATTCGAAGCTACGATGCAATAAAAAAATGGCGTCGTCCGGCATTACCCCTCACTCTGGGGGTAATCACGGACCGTATTTTCAATGGCAGCTCTCTTTTTATTGGAATACAGCATTTCAATGGGAGTTAAAAAATACCCTTTTTTAAAAGTGTAGCAGAAATCAAAGAACAATGTCACATATTTATATGGTCAACAACTATTACCGATTTATGATGTTAAATTAACCACGCCCATATTGGTTACCATGGAAACGGTACATGTCCGGGATTACCCCAATCCATGAACAATGTATGGGCACATCCTCTCTTATTATTATGCTCATCATTGTGACTCCGAATTCATTTCTATTTTATCAGAAGGTATCATACATTACATAAAAAAATAATAAGACTTTGTTTTCCTTGATGTAGAAATACCAGTTTCAAAGAGAAATTAATGCACCAAAATATCAACTTGCCCAAAAAGTGTTTTTTGTAATTCTCGCGAGAATTTGCGAGACAACCATCCCATTTAGGTTTCGTGTGATTTCAATGGAGAGGCACCTAACATCATAGGGTGGCAAAATACCACCTTCTTTCACCTGCCTTTAGATACTGCCCTGTCCGCGATTACCCCGCGTCCGCCATTACCCCACCTTCCCCTAATAGACATTTATTGAACTTTGGGCATCGATGGGTACTATTAAATCATTTTGTGACAGCCTGTATTACGACATTTCCAAATTATTGTGTAGTCATGGGCCATGGATTTCAGAGTTTTAGAACTCATTAATTTGTCAACTGAATTTAAATTAAATCATCACTTAAATATTTATTGTTAAAGGCATATTATGTGATCTTTTCCAGATAGCGCCCTCTATTCATTATTTTTTTTAGAAAGTAGATTTTCTTGCAGATTTACATTTCTGATCATAAATCATACATACATTCCAAGTTACAGAGCGATACGATTCCTAATTACCTCAAAATCATGGTTTTAGAGTGAATTTAGAGTGAAAAATATAAACTGTCCGGATTCGGACAGTTTATTTTCACTCTAAAACCATGATTTTGAAGTAATTAAGAATCGTATCGCCCTGTAACTTGGAATGTATGCATGATTTATGATCAGAAATGTAAATCTGCAAGAAAATCTGCTTTCTATTTTTTTTCGATGTTGAGGGCGTTCCCTGGAAAGATCACATAATATACCTTTAATACGGGATTTTTATCACGAGGTTTTATAACCAACTTGAGTTCGTTATAACATAATTTAATAAGATACGCGAATATTTAATATAGCCTAGCCCGATTTTAGAGCCGATTTACAAATACGATTCAACTCTTATCCCAATATCTATAGAACCTTTATGGAGTATATTTTTATCTCTAAAAACTATGGCAATATGTTTTATGCTATATTTTTCTGATGAAACTTTTTCTGTAGTGCAAGTGATGATTTTCCATAATATACGCATATTGTCAATAATGTGTTTTGTAAGTCATGAAACGATGGGTTGCACGTCCAGCAATAATTTTAGTTTTTGATTTGGACACCAATCTAATACAAATTATCATTCCTATGAAAGAGGCTAAACCTAATATTGCTATAAAGTGCCTCAACTCTGCTCCTCCATTTCAAAGACGTCAAACAAAGGATGCCTGGTGTCTATTGCATCTATTGTAATATCAATGGGACGTTCAGTCAGGTTTGAACGTCATGTTAAAATAAGGGGTCATAATTTTTGTTCAATTCAGATTCCAACAATTTAAAACCGCAAATTTCATCCATTGGACCATGGACTTTTAAGTCCATGATTGGACCAAGGAGTTAAGTATGATAACTCCTTGATTGGACCCCAATTGAGAAAAGTCCATGTTCAAACATACTTCATCATTTCGATTCAATTTGAAGAGTAAACGTGTGGTCATCACCTTTTTCACCACCTCAATCACCGCCAAAACAACTCAATGTTTTGGTGGTGATTTTGAATAGAAACAGGAGGCAATTAATTAAGTTGCGATGAGATTCCATGCGCCGCGGCATGCTTAATTATATACGCATGCCTTTCACGTATTTTGGTGAACTTTCAGCATCACCACCTTTTAGCGCTAAATAGAACAACATATTCGGTGGTTTTGGTGGTAATGATAATTAGTGGTGATGAAATAGAAACATACTTTATGTCTATCACACTGATATTTGAAATTGCAGGACTTCCCTACAAGGAGAATTGCAAGATGGCACAAAAAATTTTCCTGACAACTTCCAACACCGTGACCATACAAGAACTATCCCTTCCGTTGGCAACAGAATTAAGACAACTTGAAACGGAAGGGATGTTCTTGTATGATGCCTGCACAGATGAGGAGATCTTTGTCATCTGCCCACTCCTCATAATCCAAGCAGACAATGACAGGCAGAGTGAGTTGGCCAACCACCTTGGATGCAGCGCCAATTTATTTTGTTCCACATGTGATGTAAGTTGTTGTAAATTTCAAACAGTGTTGCTTGATCCTTATGTAACACTATTCACTACCAATAGGGACAAAGCTTGCAATAATTCCTTTTAAGTGATGTACCAGGATATCACAGACATTCGCATATGTCAACCTGCCAACGATTCTCTGAAAATGTTTATTCATACACTCTAAGTAATGTAACACTATTCACTACCAACAGCGACAAAGCTTGCTACAATTCCTTTAAGTGATATGCCAGCCTGCCAGGATATCTATCGCAGACAATCGCACAGGTTTCACGTTGAAGTACTGATCATCAACAGTCATCATACAATAAAGAATATCCCGTCCATTTCAAGAATATCCTTCTGTTTCAATGGCTATTGATGGTTCTTAAATAGCCTGGCGTTTTCCATGTGTTTTTCAGTGTTTGTTTGCCTTTCCTGTTTTGCTATGATTTTAAAGCTAGTCAATATATTCAGGAATACTATAAGGAATCTATGACTCTGTTAACAGAAAATTGTCAACAGTTCTGTTTGATCCTAATACATTGCAGATCCACAAGTCTGTATCAGGAACACTTGGCAACCTGCGAACAAAAGAAAAGACCCAAGATGCAATTAATAAGATCAACACTGCAAAGTCAGAAAGGTTAGTTAGAGAATAATGACTGCATAACAATTGGTTTTGTCTAAGTTGCTGTTCTGGTCTAAGGAATTGTCCCTTAGGGACAATTATGAATGACCAGAACAACAACCAATGATTTCAATTCTCATTCATTACTGGAAAAGGTGCATATTTACCCAAATCATTGATTTGTACCAATATCTGTACCATAATAGTACATCCATGTTGAAGAAGGGAACATCAGATTTGGTAAACTCATTTCCAATCCACCAAAATAATCATTTTCAAATAACTGGCCCAGTGTAGTTATTCAATTTCACACAAGTAATTGTACCCAAGAATTCTATCACACTAAATATTCACCAAATCTACTATAATATCATTCACACACAGAGAACGTACACTTTTTAAGCGAGCGGCTGGTGTGACAGACAAACCCAATCCACTCTTCACAGTCAGAAGTTTCAAGGCTAGCGAGTAAGTAATTACAGGATAATGAATGCGTTTAGTTGTTTAGAGGTAACTACGAGGAATCTAAACATTTTTACTATGGAACCAAGGAATTGCATGAGGGCATAGCCGAGCGTAATTCTGAGGATCAAAAAATTAAACTTTTTACATTTACTGATAAAACAACTGATCAAACCTATTATCCCGATTCAAAATCATTGATTAATGAATTAATGATACTACTTATATTTAGAGAATAAAACATAGTTCTAAGCTGTTTTGCTATAGACGATGGTCTTATAATTTATAGGCTGTACCACATTTTGAGTGCAACGACCATACACGACGACACAAATATGGTACAGCCTATACTCAGTTTATTAAAAAAACTATTTTTTGCGAGCGAAAAACAGTGTTTATCAATAAACACAGTTATTCGAACGGAAAAAAGTGTTTTTCAATTTGATAAACAGAGTTTATGGATAAACTATGTTTTTCGGGCGAAAAACAGTGTTTAAATAGCAAGCTTAATGTATAATAATTCAATAAACACAGTTTACGGGTCAAACTGAGTTTATCGAGCGTAAAACAGTGTTTATTGATAACTCGGTTTATCGTCGATTTATAGATAAACACTGTTTTCGCTCAAAAAACACAGTTTATCGATAAACTCGGTTTTTCGAGCGAAAAACAGTGTTTTTCAATAACATGGTTTATCGCCGATAAACTTAGTTTATAAATCGGGCTGAGTTTTCGCAAAACAATGTTTATCGGCGACATGTTAAGCTTATTATTTGACATTAAGCTTGCCATAGGCAATCCTTGAAAACCATTAACGTTCGCGATATGGTAAATCAACAAAATGTACTACTTACAGGTCATTACCATGGGAGCGTTTGCATACATTACTACTTGGACCGTACAAGGCAATGCTTGGGAAGTTTGTAGACGACCTGAATGTTAAAAAACAAAAGGAAGTTATGGATGATTTACAGGTAAGCCGATACATGAAAACAATAGACTAACAGGACCTCTTGGGTCGGACTGGTCTTTTTTCCTGAAAAATGATCGACAATTCATTGGACATAATTTGTAAGATGTGGTAAATAAGTTCAGGGGGCAATTTATCAAAATATGCAGGCTAAACATTCCGGGTCACTTTTCCAGTTAAAATTAACTAGAATATAAGGCAATAATTATTAGGTTAGATCATTTACATGTTCAATACCAATACCAATACCAATATCTGGAGCTCCCAGTTCATATCAAATTGCCTTGTGTTTTTTCTCCACAGACAATTGATTGGCATCCATATGGTCAAACGTTGGGGAATATCAAGAAATGGAAGACTTTTTTCGGTAGAGACTTTCGTTTGTGGGCACAGGTCGCTCCGTTTATCATTCCAAAGCACGCTTCAGTCGAGGATCAAGCACTTTGGTCAGCATTAAGCAAGGTATAATACATTACATTCAAATGTAAATTAATTTTCAAGTCTATATTTAGTAAATTCACTTAAAGGTATATGATCCAATCACTTTTTTGGGGCTATGACTTTTTTTTCACATCAAGATATTTTGGTATCAGAAGAATCCCCATATTTTTCTCATTATGTCTGTAAAATATTAGGGGCCAGAAATGTTTCATTTGGAAATTATAGGCTAAAATGTGATGAATTACTGCCAAAGGTGGTTAACCACCAACCGGTCTGTGTACTACTCAATGGGCACATGTCTTTTGACCGTGCGCTTCTAAAAATAGAAACATTGGAGTTATGCAACTCAAACTTTGGAATGCAACCATTTTTAAGGATGACCTTTCATGTAAAATAGAAAACATCAAGTTGAAAATCGGGTCATCTACCTTTAACAGGAGAAGTTATAACTAAGGGACCGTTCATTATTTATGGTGGAGGGGGGGTTGGGACAATTTCGAGACTTGTATGTTAAAATTACCTAACCCCACCTACAGCTGAAACTGAAAATTACATGACTCCCCCCCCCCACCCCCTGCTAGCCAGTAGCTTTTGACACAACCCCCCCCCCCCCCCCCTCCCTGAAAAAATCAACTGGTCACATATTTAAGGGGGCTGTCTTTACCTTTTGAATTTTGTTCATGGATATGTTGGCAAATTCTGTTTGTGCCCTTCTTTTATTGTGTGAAATTATTAATGGCGAGCATAGCGAGCCGGATTTTTTTCTTCATATTTATACATTTTGAGTGGTTTTGTGAGTCTTTATAACCTGAACACGTTAGAACATTCTGAGCAGAAACGTATTGCATGTAATCCAGTGAAACGTTCTACTTTTTTGAGGATTGGTTCATTTTTAACCAAGTCGGATTTATAAATAAAAATACCTGAATGTGTTTTAGGTTTCTTGGCTCGCTGTGTGTACCGTAGAGTGTAGGCAGGCATAGGCCTACTACGCAGGCCTCGAAATAAGAATAAAAACCAAAGGGTCATTTGGAACCTTGCCTCTGAAATTCCAAGGGTCCTCACTTATTTTCAAGGGTCCAAAAACATTTGAAATTCGACATGGGTGGGGCTACTTTTGGATTCAAGATGTCTGGATAACATGTTTACAATATATCATAACATCATGTGGATTCCCTATATTTTAAACGCTGCTGTTAATGTTAAAGTACTACATCATGTCATCAGCAACATCTTTTGTTTAAAAAAGGCACACAATTTTCTGTATGTATTTTATTTTTGTGGGTCCTGAGGACCCCTATGATAGAAGAGTCAAGGGTCCTCAAAATATTTTAGGGCTTTTGACCTGAGGGCCCTCCTTATTTTGAGGCCTGCTACTACGAGCCTAGGCGGGTGCAAAGTAAGCTTTATTTTGTAGATAATGAAATATGTAGTAGGTGTAATAAAATAAATACAACATAGTTTCTTTCGGGAAAGTAGTGCAAACTACTGGCCCTTGGTGTTGGATGACTGGTGACTACCTTCCCCCACTCTGCGTCTGGAGGTAGTCACCAGTCATCCAACACCGCGGGACCAGTAGTTTGCACTACTTTCCCTCAAACCATGTTGTATTTGTTAACTACTACATGTACTATTCATTGGAAATGTCACTTGTGATCAAATTAATATTATATCTTTCTTTGACACAACACGTTAACCTAAGAACAATTGTTGACGTGGCAATCATTATTTTGATCTTAGGTATTTCTACTAGCTTATGAAAAGCAGATCAATCCCACTGCAAGAGAAGAAATGGAGCAAATAGTGAACGACTTCGTAGAACAGGCCCAACTAACTGCACCATATTTAATGACTAAAGTCAAAACGCACAAAGTTCTGCATATACCAAGCCAAGTAATACAGTTCGGCCCCATGGCAGCATATTCCACGGAGAAGTTAGTATAACATATAATATTAATTTATAGCGCAGGTCATGTCTTAGTTCTTGATAACTTGTGATTTTGTTCTACTAAAGATCCAAAACAGAAGTAAACCAATTCATTGATATTTTTTCATCAGGCAAAAAACATTTCTGGCACACCTTAGGGAAAGACATGTCCATCCACCCACTAGAGATATTGTTTCTGGCTGTCGCCATCAATGTCATTTTGAACAACCCGCTGTTTACATATTTTGGCGCAAGTTTGATAAACAATTAATGTATCACTCTTTAAGTTCGTGCATAACTCAAACAGGGTATTCCTATGAATAATGAATCTGTCAACAACAAAAAAAGAAATGGTTTTGTAAATTAATACATGGGCGATTCCACGGTATCACATGTTACATTTTAGCGCGCCATTCTTTATTCTCCCCTCTATAACTGTAAGACTAATTTGAATGAAGTTGTCATCTTTTGTATTGTAATACCCTAGACTAAGACTAGATCCTCATGAAATATCAGCTCATGTTAATGTGAGACGTTTGACTACGCTGTAAGCCTTTCAGTGTACTGTAATAAATGTCAATGGGAACCAGTAGACACTAGTGGCAGAAAATCAGTGGTCATGTGATGAAAATGATGCATCCTGGTGTTGGTCAAGACATCTTCTGTAGGCCCTTATAGCCCCAAAAGTATTTTAACCACTGTCAAGAAGCAATTAATAAAATAAATAAACTATTTATTTCTATATTTTTTATTCATCAGGCAAGAAACATTTCTGGCATACCTTAGGGAAAGACATGGACATTCAAATCGCCATCAACCCAGTAGAGATATTGCTTCCGGCTTTGCAAGACTACAGCATCTACGTTTCCTCTTCCAGGGTGGCTGTGTTCAACAATCAGAAGGAAAGATACAGTAAGTGAAAGTTTAATAGAATAATTTATACCATACCTTACCAAACCATATGATAGGTCTGATTTCACCAGTGTCATAGGAAATAGAAACAAGCATCCAACACCTTGACCATGTCAATGTGAGATCATTACATATTCATTTTGTGTGGGGTGTGTGTGTGGGGGGGGGGGGGGGGGGGGGGGGGGGGGTAGTCATTGTATCACATGGCTAAAATTGATTGTTCAGTTCAATGTCATGTATAAACAAATACTGCATGTTTGTCATTTGTGCAATAGTAACACAATATCACTCTTGCCTAATTGGTTGAGTTTCTTTTTATCGACACCCAGCTTTTAAGGCACAATAGCTTCAAGTCCCCCACACACCTGAGCTACAAGTTACCCAAGTAAATCTTAAATTATTTATAGTTTTTATGTTTGGTTAGCTTCCCTGTCTATATGTTGGTTGATTGATCTGTGCTGGTCATTGACAGCCAACATCATGTCCTGGGTTGTATACATTATTTTTTATCAATTTGATTGTATTTCAATTATTGAATAACTTCGACTTACTCAGGTGATTTTCCTGAACCATGCTTCTTTTCCAAATCTTCCTCTCCAAAATGGCTACCTTGAGCTCTTCTACCTACGATAAATGCATAAGGATAATACAATATAAATGTATATTATTAATTAGTGTTACCATAGCATTTGTTATTATATTTATTACAATTATCTTGGCGTCACTACTAGTATTAATAAAGTATTTTACTATGTTTATGTTAGGGTATCTGGAGACAGCCTGCAATACATGAAAAGAAGCATTGCATTTCTTTTTCAAGAGGAGGTTAAACAGGATTCACAACCAGGAAAGCTTCGCATCAAGGTATTAATTATTAATATGTAGATATTGTTTGTACATTTAGAGGGACATTTTTTCTTTTCAAAATAAAGAAATACATGGTCACATTTATTAAGTTGGGACCTTATTGCATCACATGCATACATTTGACAACAATTACATGTGATCATAATGCTCTAAGCCTAATAACTCAAAAAGAATAAATCCAAAGTGTGCAAAATTATACCTTGTTAGAAAGCTAAGATGTCTAGGATTGTGAATTTCTAGTGTTTGTTCCAGTATACAGGGTGACTTAGGAAATGTACAACTACAATACTACGACGATAACTTCAATTAAAGTTGTGTTACATTCATCTTTCAGATTGACAACTCTGAAGACACTAGTATTGGGGAGATACTAACCGAGCATGAATTTCTGGAAGTGGCAAGGTATGATTCAATTAATACCACAAGTTCCTATTGCAGTATACTAGTACAGTATTTAGGAACACTCCCTTACATGGTTTAAAAAGCTACAAAATTTCATTTTGGTTTGGAAAAACGTAATGGGCCACTTATGACTATACATGTAAGTAAGTACATGTAATACAGTATTTTACTCTGGGGAGGCTTATCCAGGAAACCAATATACTAATATAATGAAACGGAACACTGTTATAATAATAATCAACCCGTTTCATAGAGGTGGCCTATTAGAGGGTCATAATTTCAGATCATTTCAAACACCAGATAAAATGATGACTTCATCGACACTGATCCCAATTTGTGAAAAGTATTGAAAACATTTCAAATAATAAATTGACTGTGTGGATGTCTTTAATTACATCTTCAGATTTCTACATGCAACAGACATCAGACTCACTGGGACATATGAAGGTGTAAACGACAAGAATAAATCCTTGTGTAGAGTGGGTTCATTCGTCAAATTCAAGTTAAACAAAGAGGTAGAGTATTTTTAAATACAGAGTGTCCTAAATGTTTTGCTACATTGTCCTTGGTATCTCCCAAAATAATGACTGTAACAGCTGTTTTACTGAATTTGTTTTGAAATCCTCGGTTGTTGCTATGGTCGGTGGTGAACTAACAACAACCGAGGATTTCACATCAAATTGACGAAAACAGCTGTTAAGCAGTCATTATTTTCATTCATTACTGAAAAAGATGCATCTAAATCGTTGATTTGTACCGACATAATCACACTAATAATTAATTTTCTGTTTATTATTTTTTCCACCCTATTTATTTATTGATGCAGTCCAAGGCGAGTCATCCCCTCATAAACATTTTTATCATTCAACCAATCAGAAATAAGTGTTAATGGTATTAAAGGTAGATGACCCGATCACATTTCGATTTTCAACTTGAAGTTTTCTATTCTACATGAAAGGTCATCCTTAAAAAAGTCGTGTTCCAAAGTTTGAGTTGCATAGCTCTAATGGTTCTTATTTTACACGCACAAGATGCTGTGAACTGTACCCATTGAGTAGTACACAAACTATATCGGTGGTATACCACCATTCGCAGTAATTCGACGTTATTTCATCGATTTCTCCGTAATTACACCGATTTAGGCCGTCAAATTTCAGTATGATGATGAGAAAAATACGAGCTTTCATATGATATGAAAATCTCCGTATGTTTGAAATAATTCTGTGTTACGAAAATGTGATCGGGTCATCTACCTTTAAGTGTTAATCTCTATTCTGAGTTCCACTATAATACTAGCATTACTAGTTGAAAGGTTTGAAGACATTTATTACGACCAAAGAAATTATTTTTCTATGATACACCAGTGATTATTTAATATTTTTAGCTATTTTTAAAGCTTTTTACTCAAGAAATTATTTAATTTTGAACCAGTACAGTTATATCAGATCATGGATCAGTCTTACGTGGTACCATGGTCTTACACATAGAAAGAATTCTTATGTCGAGTTGATTCTCACGAGCTGAAATTAAGTATTTTTAAAATTAAATCATGCCATTGTCTTTGTTACAGGATGCATATGGCATTTTAAAAAAATGCCTCTCTGTGGTAACTCCATCAACATCAAGAGAGGACCTGTGTTTGTTGGAGACACTTGTACCAGTAGAAGGGAGTCACCCGTTCAATTTGCCTAAGTATCAGCTGAGGAGTCACCCATCTGTCACTAGAAGCATACATATTGCCACAAAGGAATGCTTTTTTCATGAATGTGTGGACAATTGCTCTAATGAACATGATTATTTTCAGTCCATCTTTTTTTATCGCAATGTTTATTTTCTGGGGTCGGACCAAAGGCTTAAAATATATTAAGCCCCTCTCCCACACCCAACAGTCAGCTAGCATGTTACGCAAATGGTCGCTATTTTCTTTTTCAGCCAGCGCGAATGATCGATTATTCAGTATTCTTAGATCACAAATTGGACTTTTTTTATTATAGTATTAAACAGTGCTGACTAATTAAACATTAATTAGTAAGTAACCAGCCGCGCAAGTGAAAATCTTTCAAAATATGCAAACTTGGATGGAAGTGTTCCGTGACTACTCTTACGTAATCACAGATATCTCCATAATTACTTTTAACAAAATTCAACGCTGTTTTCTTCCAATTGTAGAAAACTAATTTGGCATCATTTTACCGTTTGAATTGTAAAATTCAGATACTTAATCAGGAAGTTATGATCGCCTAATGGCCCGTTGTAATTTTTTTTGAGACACCCTGTACAGGGTCAACACTTATAGGCTGATACCATAACAGAATGATATGACTTGTACTGCTAAAGAGGGAGTACATCAAAGGGGGTCGGACGTACGCTCTGTGAATTATTTGCAAAAGTACGTCCGACCCCTCCAAAATGTACGTCCGACCCCCACTTATTTTTTGGTTATGTATTTTTTCTTTATGTACAAACAGATGGAGTTTTGTTGCAAAAGGGCCTAACATCCAAATTTTCAAAAAATGTAAACATGATTTAAAAAATAATTAAAAGTAGCACATTTAAAATTTATTTCAATTTCAATTAGTATGTAGTGTACCTCTTTCATAATCCATTCAGTTTTTCAATTGCTCAACTTGAATATTTAGAAACAGTTTTTTGACTTTTTCTCAATAAGAGCCAAAGTGGATGTAGACCCTTTTGCAAAATACCTCTTCATATGATGAGGGTTGTAGCTTTATAACAGAAATGTCTGTAATTATAGTCCAATCATCAGTTCCTTTAGGCGAAAAATATTCTATTTTGATTTTTAACTAGTATCAGCACGCAAAAGTAATCCAAACGTATAAGCGATATTTTGGCATACACAAGTGTCACACATACAATGACACTGAAGCTTGATTAATACATGTATAATTCCACTGTATTGGAAAATGCACTTATTGGCTGAAGCCAAGGGTGTGACCCTTTTTGCAAGGGTCAATTTGTGAAACACATTTTTTGGCCACAACGCCAGAAATAAACGCTAGTAAAAAAAAAATCGCGGGCGGGGGGGGGGGGGTATATTTTTCTGTAGACCTATTCGTATTACCTTAATATCTACCGTGTTATAGACGTAACATACTTAAATAGGTGAATTGTTGCGCAGATTTTGTGTAAGTTTTAAGCTATTTTTGGTTTGTTTTGAGGCGTTTTACGTTTTGTTGTTGTTTTATTTTCTGTGTTTTTAATAATCTTTTGTGTTTGTTTTTCTAATTTTCTTTCCTTGCTGTTTTGCCTTTGGCCTTTTGTTTTGCTTTGTTGTTTCATTTTAGGAGGAGGGTGATGTTTGCTGGTTTCGTTTTTGCTTTTTCTGTGTTTCTTTTTTGTTTCCTCTTTTTGACACTTTGTGTGTTGTTTTCTTGTTTTTCGTTAGCTTACCTAATTGTTTATTATTTACCATTTCTGTTTTTATTAGGCTTTTTTTGTTTTGCCTTTTGTCACTTTGTGGTTTTTTTCTCTGTTAGTGTTAACGATCGTAATTTCTGTGTGAATTTATGGTCATTTAATGCCGTATATAATGCCTAAACCGGTTAAAATCAATGTTTTTGTTTTTGTCAAAGCTCACTTTGTGGTGGGTTTAGGCCAATTCACTATAGCATTACAGCTTTTGTTTGTTTGCTTTAATAAATAGCAATTTTACGCGGAATAGTTCACACTTTCATTGATAAAAATAAGAATGTTTGCAAGTTTATTATAATCTTTAACACTTTACTTACAGTTTTGTTTTGTATTGTTTTATAATAATTATTTTATGTTTCACTTTGTGTTTATTAATTATTCACTAATAACAACAACAAACAAAGACACAGTTCCATAAACCGTCCCAAATCCTTTAAAATCCGTCCTAAAAGAGGAGGATAAACACCAAAAGCATCAAAACGCACATTACACACAGGCTATGGCCTACAGGTTTATCATGAAATTAAAATATATAAATAAATGGATAATATTAAAGCGCTTAGCATACCAAATCCAAAAATCTTATAATAATCATTAATAAAGCAACATTAAACAATTATAGATATTACATTGATTTGTTAATGCAAATGAATAAACGTTTCACAAACAATTAAAAAATACCATGTCAACGTTAATTACTAAACGTTTAATAAACGTTTTACTCGATAATGGTTTGACAAACGTTTGAAAATAAACGTTTGACAGACGTCTGACTCGGTACAGATTTATAAACGGTTTGAAAATTAACGTTTGACAAACATTTTCTAAACGTTTATCAAACGTTTGGCGAAAGCGGCTATGTATGACAGACATGCTGCTATCAGGGGTAGATAGAAATGTGCATTGTGTACAGATATGCTGCTATCAGGGGTAGATAGCAGTGTGCATTGTGTATGACAGACATGCTGCTATCAGGGGTACACAGCCGTTTTCGCCATACGTTTGGTAAACGTTTATGAGGTCTAAACGTTTACCAAACGTTTTTTAATGTATTTGATAAACGTTTATTAAACGGTTGGACCTTTTAAACATTTATAAAACGTTTGTTGGTTTTTGTTTATGCAATGATTAATATTAATGTTTATTAAACATTTTCCCCAAGTTGTATTTCATACGTTTTGTTATTTTCACCAAACGTTTGCTAAACGTTTACGAGTTCAAACGTTTGCCAAACAATTTTGATTAACGTTTAACATACATTTTTAGCTTTTAAACGTTTATGTTACGTTTATTAATTTTTGTTCATTTCGCGATTTTAATATTAATGTCAATCAAATATTTGTTTCGAGGTGTATGTCAGATGTTCTCTTATTTTCGTTGAATAAATGTATATAATTTTACATTCACCTTTGGTTTTGCTCCAATAATCGTTTTTGAGATGATTATTTTTCAAACGTTGATATTAAATTGCTATAACATGTCTATTTGACATGGAGTTTTTGTGTTTTTTTAAAACATCATCACAGATTTTTAGAAGTTAGACCCGTTGGACCAAAAATTGCATTATATTAAATCGATGAAAACGCTGAAAATATTACTATTTTCCCTTTTCAACCATCTGGGCTCTGTTGCATAAAAGTTCAGATTCATCTGAACTTAGGAAGAGCATGGACTTATCAGATTGAGTGATTCTGAATGCTAGGATAAGAAGGATATTTAAATTTGGCCTATAAGGTCTAAAATCAGAAAGATCAAATCACTAATTATTCTTGCAATCTTCTTTATTTTAAGAAGAGTTATAGGCTGAATATAATTCTTCTTTAATACATGGAATATAGAACCTACAAGTTCTATGCAATAGGCAAGGCGCGGATCCAGCCAAGTTTAGGGGGGTGGGGGGGGGGGGGCAAATGGAGTTGCCTTGACAGAACAATGTTCTCTATCAAACTAAAAGCACTAATTAACACATGCACTGGTTACGTTTAGACTAGACATACCTATAATGAAAATATAGTTTTATTGTCATGATTGATACAAAATAGAGTACAATATATTACAATACAATCATTATTATATACGATAATACGAGACATGCCAGATAGCTACGTTTTATTTCTATGATATAATATAATAGAGTAAAATGAGTATTACGATCTTTAAAGGATCTGAAAAATTAGCTGCTGAAAAGTACCATTTGCTGCTTTAACCGAAGTCATAATACGAAATTATACATTCAGTGATGAAAAGTATTTTCAAAGTTTGGCTCTTAGGTTCTGTCAATACACGCAAACAACTGAGTTACCTTTAACTTGTATTGCTTGTACAACACAAACAATTCCTGACCAGATGATTGGTATTAAATATCTTAGACGTACATTAAATGAGCAATTGTTTCCCTATATGCGTACGAGGCTACATGTACGTGATCATGTGATTAAGTGAATAGGACGAATGCTTAACAACGGATCACATTTAAAAATGATACTATTACGAATTATGAAATAATTTAGTTCCATCCAATAGGCCTAACGTGTGATAAATTTCATGGAGTCATAAAATCCAAATCAATCGTTAGTTTAAATCTAACGGAGATTCAAAATGTTCGTCCGTTCGTGTCCGCCATCGTCTGATTTAGTGGATACTTTTACCATCGGGATATCCAAGGGGGAAAGGACTATACCTTAATTATGCCATTTATGGCACGATTCATGTAAGCATTTACCGGCCCAGGCGATTTCAACAAAATTGTGTTTTTGAAACCAACTCCAGGCACAACGCGCTTGCCAATGCGCCCTTTATGCGCGCATACCTCGTGCGCCCCACGGCCCGCGCAGTAGTACGCTCGGCTTAACGCAGTTTGTTGTGGAAACTGAGACGCGGTGCGTTCGATGTTCTTTATTTAGCCGGCATTTTACCTCAAGCGATCAACCAATGTGTACGTGCAACGGAAAAACTCCCGGTTTTTAACGACGTGCCATTTTCATAACGATTTTCATGCACATTGCACACTTCATACATTGTTTAGATTAAATTGTTACTTCATGCTCGTGGAGGTGATATGTTGCGCAGATTTTGTGTAAGTTTTCGTGTTATAAATGTCGTTTTGATGCATGCGTTCGTTAGTATTTTATCAGCCCAAAATCGTATCTCTTCTTTTACTTTTGTTTGTTTTGAGGCGTTGTTGTTGTTTTCTTGTGTGTGTGTTTATAATTTAGTAAAGTTCCTTGCTTGCTTCTTTCTTTGTTATTGGCCTCGTTTTGTTTGTTTGTTTGTTTAGGTTATTTTAATTTATTATCCCTGGTTCTTTTCCTCTTTGAGTTTCTTGTTGTCTTGTTGTTGTTGTTTTTACGTTCTAATTAAATGTCAGATTTTTTCCTCTTTGTGATCCTTGTTGTCTTTTGTTTGTTATTGTGGCATATTTACTGTTTCTCGAATGCTATTTTTTAAAATGTTTTTAGGTCCTTTGGCTTTGTTTTGTATTTGACTATGATTTTGCCAGTTGTCACTTCGTTTTTCATGATTTTGCTTCCTTCTTCATTTTTATTGGGGGCGGGGGGCGATTTTTTTTTTACTAGTAAACATTTGAAAAATTATTTATTTCGTTTTAATACGGAATAAAGCAAAACTCACTGAATAAAATGATTTTTAAAAAAAATTAAAAAAATTCTAACTGATTTTACATGTGAGCCGATACAAATGTTTACTAGTAAAAAAAAAATCGCGGGCGGGGGGGGGGGGGTATATTTTTCTGTAGACCTATTCGTATTACCTTAATATCTACCGTGTTATAGACGTAACATACTTAAATAGGTGAATTGTTGCGCAGATTTTGTGTAAGTTTTAAGCTATTTTTGGTTTGTTTTGAGGCGTTTTACGTTTTGTTGTTGTTTTATTTTCTGTGTTTTTAATAATCTTTTGTGTTTGTTTTTCTAATTTTCTTTCCTTGCTGTTTTGCCTTTGGCCTTTTGTTTTGCTTTGTTGTTTCATTTTAGGAGGAGGGTGATGTTTGCTGGTTTCGTTTTTGCTTTTTCTGTGTTTCTTTTTTGTTTCCTCTTTTTGACACTTTGTGTGTTGTTTTCTTGTTTTTCGTTAGCTTACCTAATTGTTTATTATTTACCATTTCTGTTTTTATTAGGCTTTTTTTGTTTTGCCTTTTGTCACTTTGTGGTTTTTTTCTCTGTTAGTGTTAACGATCGTAATTTCTGTGTGAATTTATGGTCATTTAATGCCGTATATAATGCCTAAACCGGTTAAAATCAATGTTTTTGTTTTTGTCAAAGCTCACTTTGTGGTGGGTTTAGGCCAATTCACTATAGCATTACAGCTTTTGTTTGTTTGCTTTAATAAATAGCAATTTTACGCGGAATAGTTCACACTTTCATTGATAAAAATAAGAATGTTTGCAAGTTTATTATAATCTTTAACACTTTACTTACAGTTTTGTTTTGTATTGTTTTATAATAATTATTTTATGTTTCACTTTGTGTTTATTAATTATTCACTAATAACAACAACAAACAAAGACACAGTTCCATAAACCGTCCCAAATCCTTTAAAATCCGTCCTAAAAGAGGAGGATAAACACCAAAAGCATCAAAACGCACATTACACACAGGCTATGGCCTACAGGTTTATCATGAAATTAAAATATATAAATAAATGGATAATATTAAAGCGCTTAGCATACCAAATCCAAAAATCTTATAATAATCATTAATAAAGCAACATTAAACAATTATAGATATTACATTGATTTGTTAATGCAAATGAATAAACGTTTCACAAACAATTAAAAAATACCATGTCAACGTTAATTACTAAACGTTTAATAAACGTTTTACTCGATAATGGTTTGACAAACGTTTGAAAATAAACGTTTGACAGACGTCTGACTCGGTACAGATTTATAAACGGTTTGAAAATTAACGTTTGACAAACATTTTCTAAACGTTTATCAAACGTTTGGCGAAAGCGGCTATGTATGACAGACATGCTGCTATCAGGGGTAGATAGAAATGTGCATTGTGTACAGATATGCTGCTATCAGGGGTAGATAGCAGTGTGCATTGTGTATGACAGACATGCTGCTATCAGGGGTACACAGCCGTTTTCGCCATACGTTTGGTAAACGTTTATGAGGTCTAAACGTTTACCAAACGTTTTTTAATGTATTTGATAAACGTTTATTAAACGGTTGGACCTTTTAAACATTTATAAAACGTTTGTTGGTTTTTGTTTATGCAATGATTAATATTAATGTTTATTAAACATTTTCCCCAAGTTGTATTTCATACGTTTTGTTATTTTCACCAAACGTTTGCTAAACGTTTACGAGTTCAAACGTTTGCCAAACAATTTTGATTAACGTTTAACATACATTTTTAGCTTTTAAACGTTTATGTTACGTTTATTAATTTTTGTTCATTTCGCGATTTTAATATTAATGTCAATCAAATATTTGTTTCGAGGTGTATGTCAGATGTTCTCTTATTTTCGTTGAATAAATGTATATAATTTTACATTCACCTTTGGTTTTGCTCCAATAATCGTTTTTGAGATGATTATTTTTCAAACGTTGATATTAAATTGCTATAACATGTCTATTTGACATGGAGTTTTTGTGTTTTTTTAAAACATCATCACAGATTTTTAGAAGTTAGACCCGTTGGACCAAAAATTGCATTATATTAAATCGATGAAAACGCTGAAAATATTACTATTTTCCCTTTTCAACCATCTGGGCTCTGTTGCATAAAAGTTCAGATTCATCTGAACTTAGGAAGAGCATGGACTTATCAGATTGAGTGATTCTGAATGCTAGGATAAGAAGGATATTTAAATTTGGCCTATAAGGTCTAAAATCAGAAAGATCAAATCACTAATTATTCTTGCAATCTTCTTTATTTTAAGAAGAGTTATAGGCTGAATATAATTCTTCTTTAATACATGGAATATAGAACCTACAAGTTCTATGCAATAGGCAAGGCGCGGATCCAGCCAAGTTTAGGGGGGTGGGGGGGGGGGGGCAAATGGAGTTGCCTTGACAGAACAATGTTCTCTATCAAACTAAAAGCACTAATTAACACATGCACTGGTTACGTTTAGACTAGACATACCTATAATGAAAATATAGTTTTATTGTCATGATTGATACAAAATAGAGTACAATATATTACAATACAATCATTATTATATACGATAATACGAGACATGCCAGATAGCTACGTTTTATTTCTATGATATAATATAATAGAGTAAAATGAGTATTACGATCTTTAAAGGATCTGAAAAATTAGCTGCTGAAAAGTACCATTTGCTGCTTTAACCGAAGTCATAATACGAAATTATACATTCAGTGATGAAAAGTATTTTCAAAGTTTGGCTCTTAGGTTCTGTCAATACACGCAAACAACTGAGTTACCTTTAACTTGTATTGCTTGTACAACACAAACAATTCCTGACCAGATGATTGGTATTAAATATCTTAGACGTACATTAAATGAGCAATTGTTTCCCTATATGCGTACGAGGCTACATGTACGTGATCATGTGATTAAGTGAATAGGACGAATGCTTAACAACGGATCACATTTAAAAATGATACTATTACGAATTATGAAATAATTTAGTTCCATCCAATAGGCCTAACGTGTGATAAATTTCATGGAGTCATAAAATCCAAATCAATCGTTAGTTTAAATCTAACGGAGATTCAAAATGTTCGTCCGTTCGTGTCCGCCATCGTCTGATTTAGTGGATACTTTTACCATCGGGATATCCAAGGGGGAAAGGACTATACCTTAATTATGCCATTTATGGCACGATTCATGTAAGCATTTACCGGCCCAGGCGATTTCAACAAAATTGTGTTTTTGAAACCAACTCCAGGCACAACGCGCTTGCCAATGCGCCCTTTATGCGCGCATACCTCGTGCGCCCCACGGCCCGCGCAGTAGTACGCTCGGCTTAACGCAGTTTGTTGTGGAAACTGAGACGCGGTGCGTTCGATGTTCTTTATTTAGCCGGCATTTTACCTCAAGCGATCAACCAATGTGTACGTGCAACGGAAAAACTCCCGGTTTTTAACGACGTGCCATTTTCATAACGATTTTCATGCACATTGCACACTTCATACATTGTTTAGATTAAATTGTTACTTCATGCTCGTGGAGGTGATATGTTGCGCAGATTTTGTGTAAGTTTTCGTGTTATAAATGTCGTTTTGATGCATGCGTTCGTTAGTATTTTATCAGCCCAAAATCGTATCTCTTCTTTTACTTTTGTTTGTTTTGAGGCGTTGTTGTTGTTTTCTTGTGTGTGTGTTTATAATTTAGTAAAGTTCCTTGCTTGCTTCTTTCTTTGTTATTGGCCTCGTTTTGTTTGTTTGTTTGTTTAGGTTATTTTAATTTATTATCCCTGGTTCTTTTCCTCTTTGAGTTTCTTGTTGTCTTGTTGTTGTTGTTTTTACGTTCTAATTAAATGTCAGATTTTTTCCTCTTTGTGATCCTTGTTGTCTTTTGTTTGTTATTGTGGCATATTTACTGTTTCTCGAATGCTATTTTTTAAAATGTTTTTAGGTCCTTTGGCTTTGTTTTGTATTTGACTATGATTTTGCCAGTTGTCACTTCGTTTTTCATGATTTTGCTTCCTTCTTCATTTTTATTGGGGGCGGGGGGCGATTTTTTTTTTACTAGTAAACATTTGAAAAATTATTTATTTCGTTTTAATACGGAATAAAGCAAAACTCACTGAATAAAATGATTTTTAAAAAAAATTAAAAAAATTCTAACTGATTTTACATGTGAGCCGATACAAATGTTTACTAGTAAAAAAAAAATCGCGGGCGGGGGGGGGGGGGTATATTTTTCTGTAGACCTATTCGTATTACCTTAATATCTACCGTGTTATAGACGTAACATACTTAAATAGGTGAATTGTTGCGCAGATTTTGTGTAAGTTTTAAGCTATTTTTGGTTTGTTTTGAGGCGTTTTACGTTTTGTTGTTGTTTTATTTTCTGTGTTTTTAATAATCTTTTGTGTTTGTTTTTCTAATTTTCTTTCCTTGCTGTTTTGCCTTTGGCCTTTTGTTTTGCTTTGTTGTTTCATTTTAGGAGGAGGGTGATGTTTGCTGGTTTCGTTTTTGCTTTTTCTGTGTTTCTTTTTTGTTTCCTCTTTTTGACACTTTGTGTGTTGTTTTCTTGTTTTTCGTTAGCTTACCTAATTGTTTATTATTTACCATTTCTGTTTTTATTAGGCTTTTTTTGTTTTGCCTTTTGTCACTTTGTGGTTTTTTTCTCTGTTAGTGTTAACGATCGTAATTTCTGTGTGAATTTATGGTCATTTAATGCCGTATATAATGCCTAAACCGGTTAAAATCAATGTTTTTGTTTTTGTCAAAGCTCACTTTGTGGTGGGTTTAGGCCAATTCACTATAGCATTACAGCTTTTGTTTGTTTGCTTTAATAAATAGCAATTTTACGCGGAATAGTTCACACTTTCATTGATAAAAATAAGAATGTTTGCAAGTTTATTATAATCTTTAACACTTTACTTACAGTTTTGTTTTGTATTGTTTTATAATAATTATTTTATGTTTCACTTTGTGTTTATTAATTATTCACTAATAACAACAACAAACAAAGACACAGTTCCATAAACCGTCCCAAATCCTTTAAAATCCGTCCTAAAAGAGGAGGATAAACACCAAAAGCATCAAAACGCACATTACACACAGGCTATGGCCTACAGGTTTATCATGAAATTAAAATATATAAATAAATGGATAATATTAAAGCGCTTAGCATACCAAATCCAAAAATCTTATAATAATCATTAATAAAGCAACATTAAACAATTATAGATATTACATTGATTTGTTAATGCAAATGAATAAACGTTTCACAAACAATTAAAAAATACCATGTCAACGTTAATTACTAAACGTTTAATAAACGTTTTACTCGATAATGGTTTGACAAACGTTTGAAAATAAACGTTTGACAGACGTCTGACTCGGTACAGATTTATAAACGGTTTGAAAATTAACGTTTGACAAACATTTTCTAAACGTTTATCAAACGTTTGGCGAAAGCGGCTATGTATGACAGACATGCTGCTATCAGGGGTAGATAGAAATGTGCATTGTGTACAGATATGCTGCTATCAGGGGTAGATAGCAGTGTGCATTGTGTATGACAGACATGCTGCTATCAGGGGTACACAGCCGTTTTCGCCATACGTTTGGTAAACGTTTATGAGGTCTAAACGTTTACCAAACGTTTTTTAATGTATTTGATAAACGTTTATTAAACGGTTGGACCTTTTAAACATTTATAAAACGTTTGTTGGTTTTTGTTTATGCAATGATTAATATTAATGTTTATTAAACATTTTCCCCAAGTTGTATTTCATACGTTTTGTTATTTTCACCAAACGTTTGCTAAACGTTTACGAGTTCAAACGTTTGCCAAACAATTTTGATTAACGTTTAACATACATTTTTAGCTTTTAAACGTTTATGTTACGTTTATTAATTTTTGTTCATTTCGCGATTTTAATATTAATGTCAATCAAATATTTGTTTCGAGGTGTATGTCAGATGTTCTCTTATTTTCGTTGAATAAATGTATATAATTTTACATTCACCTTTGGTTTTGCTCCAATAATCGTTTTTGAGATGATTATTTTTCAAACGTTGATATTAAATTGCTATAACATGTCTATTTGACATGGAGTTTTTGTGTTTTTTTAAAACATCATCACAGATTTTTAGAAGTTAGACCCGTTGGACCAAAAATTGCATTATATTAAATCGATGAAAACGCTGAAAATATTACTATTTTCCCTTTTCAACCATCTGGGCTCTGTTGCAT
The DNA here is from genome assembly GCA_035610835.1 of Ophiura sarsii. NCBI lineage: Eukaryota > Metazoa > Echinodermata > Ophiuroidea > Amphilepidida > Ophiuridae > Ophiura > Ophiura sarsii. Next base: position 38,691,304 of record CM069444.1, read on the forward strand.
AAAAGTTCAGATTCATCTGAACTTAGGAAGAGCATGGACTTATCAGATTGAGTGATTCTGAATGCTAGGATAAGAAGGATATTTAAATTTGGCCTATAAGGTCTAAAATCAGAAAGATCAAATCACTAATTATTCTTGCAATCTTCTTTATTTTAAGAAGAGTTATAGGCTGAATATAATTCTTCTTTAATACATGGAATATAGAACCTACAAGTTCTATGCAATAGGCAAGGCGCGGATCCAGCCAAGTTTAGGGGGGTGGGGGGGGGGGGGCAAATGGAGTTGCCTTGACAGAACAATGTTCTCTATCAAACTAAAAGCACTAATTAACACATGCACTGGTTACGTTTAGACTAGACATACCTATAATGAAAATATAGTTTTATTGTCATGATTGATACAAAATAGAGTACAATATATTACAATACAATCATTATTATATACGATAATACGAGACATGCCAGATAGCTACGTTTTATTTCTATGATATAATATAATAGAGTAAAATGAGTATTACGATCTTTAAAGGATCTGAAAAATTAGCTGCTGAAAAGTACCATTTGCTGCTTTAACCGAAGTCATAATACGAAATTATACATTCAGTGATGAAAAGTATTTTCAAAGTTTGGCTCTTAGGTTCTGTCAATACACGCAAACAACTGAGTTACCTTTAACTTGTATTGCTTGTACAACACAAACAATTCCTGACCAGATGATTGGTATTAAATATCTTAGACGTACATTAAATGAGCAATTGTTTCCCTATATGCGTACGAGGCTACATGTACGTGATCATGTGATTAAGTGAATAGGACGAATGCTTAACAACGGATCACATTTAAAAATGATACTATTACGAATTATGAAATAATTTAGTTCCATCCAATAGGCCTAACGTGTGATAAATTTCATGGAGTCATAAAATCCAAATCAATCGTTAGTTTAAATCTAACGGAGATTCAAAATGTTCGTCCGTTCGTGTCCGCCATCGTCTGATTTAGTGGATACTTTTACCATCGGGATATCCAAGGGGGAAAGGACTATACCTTAATTATGCCATTTATGGCACGATTCATGTAAGCATTTACCGGCCCAGGCGATTTCAACAAAATTGTGTTTTTGAAACCAACTCCAGGCACAACGCGCTTGCCAATGCGCCCTTTATGCGCGCATACCTCGTGCGCCCCACGGCCCGCGCAGTAGTACGCTCGGCTTAACGCAGTTTGTTGTGGAAACTGAGACGCGGTGCGTTCGATGTTCTTTATTTAGCCGGCATTTTACCTCAAGCGATCAACCAATGTGTACGTGCAACGGAAAAACTCCCGGTTTTTAACGACGTGCCATTTTCATAACGATTTTCATGCACATTGCACACTTCATACATTGTTTAGATTAAATTGTTACTTCATGCTCGTGGAGGTGATATGTTGCGCAGATTTTGTGTAAGTTTTCGTGTTATAAATGTCGTTTTGATGCATGCGTTCGTTAGTATTTTATCAGCCCAAAATCGTATCTCTTCTTTTACTTTTGTTTGTTTTGAGGCGTTGTTGTTGTTTTCTTGTGTGTGTGTTTATAATTTAGTAAAGTTCCTTGCTTGCTTCTTTCTTTGTTATTGGCCTCGTTTTGTTTGTTTGTTTGTTTAGGTTATTTTAATTTATTATCCCTGGTTCTTTTCCTCTTTGAGTTTCTTGTTGTCTTGTTGTTGTTGTTTTTACGTTCTAATTAAATGTCAGATTTTTTCCTCTTTGTGATCCTTGTTGTCTTTTGTTTGTTATTGTGGCATATTTACTGTTTCTCGAATGCTATTTTTTAAAATGTTTTTAGGTCCTTTGGCTTTGTTTTGTATTTGACTATGATTTTGCCAGTTGTCACTTCGTTTTTCATGATTTTGCTTCCTTCTTCATTTTTATTGGGGGCGGGGGGCGATTTTTTTTTTACTAGTAAACATTTGAAAAATTATTTATTTCGTTTTAATACGGAATAAAGCAAAACTCACTGAATAAAATGATTTTTAAAAAAAATTAAAAAAATTCTAACTGATTTTACATGTGAGCCGATACAAATGTTTACTAGTAAAAAAAAAATCGCGGGCGGGGGGGGGGGGGTATATTTTTCTGTAGACCTATTCGTATTACCTTAATATCTACCGTGTTATAGACGTAACATACTTAAATAGGTGAATTGTTGCGCAGATTTTGTGTAAGTTTTAAGCTATTTTTGGTTTGTTTTGAGGCGTTTTACGTTTTGTTGTTGTTTTATTTTCTGTGTTTTTAATAATCTTTTGTGTTTGTTTTTCTAATTTTCTTTCCTTGCTGTTTTGCCTTTGGCCTTTTGTTTTGCTTTGTTGTTTCATTTTAGGAGGAGGGTGATGTTTGCTGGTTTCGTTTTTGCTTTTTCTGTGTTTCTTTTTTGTTTCCTCTTTTTGACACTTTGTGTGTTGTTTTCTTGTTTTTCGTTAGCTTACCTAATTGTTTATTATTTACCATTTCTGTTTTTATTAGGCTTTTTTTGTTTTGCCTTTTGTCACTTTGTGGTTTTTTTCTCTGTTAGTGTTAACGATCGTAATTTCTGTGTGAATTTATGGTCATTTAATGCCGTATATAATGCCTAAACCGGTTAAAATCAATGTTTTTGTTTTTGTCAAAGCTCACTTTGTGGTGGGTTTAGGCCAATTCACTATAGCATTACAGCTTTTGTTTGTTTGCTTTAATAAATAGCAATTTTACGCGGAATAGTTCACACTTTCATTGATAAAAATAAGAATGTTTGCAAGTTTATTATAATCTTTAACACTTTACTTACAGTTTTGTTTTGTATTGTTTTATAATAATTATTTTATGTTTCACTTTGTGTTTATTAATTATTCACTAATAACAACAACAAACAAAGACACAGTTCCATAAACCGTCCCAAATCCTTTAAAATCCGTCCTAAAAGAGGAGGATAAACACCAAAAGCATCAAAACGCACATTACACACAGGCTATGGCCTACAGGTTTATCATGAAATTAAAATATATAAATAAATGGATAATATTAAAGCGCTTAGCATACCAAATCCAAAAATCTTATAATAATCATTAATAAAGCAACATTAAACAATTATAGATATTACATTGATTTGTTAATGCAAATGAATAAACGTTTCACAAACAATTAAAAAATACCATGTCAACGTTAATTACTAAACGTTTAATAAACGTTTTACTCGATAATGGTTTGACAAACGTTTGAAAATAAACGTTTGACAGACGTCTGACTCGGTACAGATTTATAAACGGTTTGAAAATTAACGTTTGACAAACATTTTCTAAACGTTTATCAAACGTTTGGCGAAAGCGGCTATGTATGACAGACATGCTGCTATCAGGGGTAGATAGAAATGTGCATTGTGTACAGATATGCTGCTATCAGGGGTAGATAGCAGTGTGCATTGTGTATGACAGACATGCTGCTATCAGGGGTACACAGCCGTTTTCGCCATACGTTTGGTAAACGTTTATGAGGTCTAAACGTTTACCAAACGTTTTTTAATGTATTTGATAAACGTTTATTAAACGGTTGGACCTTTTAAACATTTATAAAACGTTTGTTGGTTTTTGTTTATGCAATGATTAATATTAATGTTTATTAAACATTTTCCCCAAGTTGTATTTCATACGTTTTGTTATTTTCACCAAACGTTTGCTAAACGTTTACGAGTTCAAACGTTTGCCAAACAATTTTGATTAACGTTTAACATACATTTTTAGCTTTTAAACGTTTATGTTACGTTTATTAATTTTTGTTCATTTCGCGATTTTAATATTAATGTCAATCAAATATTTGTTTCGAGGTGTATGTCAGATGTTCTCTTATTTTCGTTGAATAAATGTATATAATTTTACATTCACCTTTGGTTTTGCTCCAATAATCGTTTTTGAGATGATTATTTTTCAAACGTTGATATTAAATTGCTATAACATGTCTATTTGACATGGAGTTTTTGTGTTTTTTTAAAACATCATCACAGATTTTTAGAAGTTAGACCCGTTGGACCAAAAATTGCATTATATTAAATCGATGAAAACGCTGAAAATATTACTATTTTCCCTTTTCAACCATCTGGGCTCTGTTGCATAAAAGTTCAGATTCATCTGAACTTAGGAAGAGCATGGACTTATCAGATTGAGTGATTCTGAATGCTAGGATAAGAAGGATATTTAAATTTGGCCTATAAGGTCTAAAATCAGAAAGATCAAATCACTAATTATTCTTGCAATCTTCTTTATTTTAAGAAGAGTTATAGGCTGAATATAATTCTTCTTTAATACATGGAATATAGAACCTACAAGTTCTATGCAATAGGCAAGGCGCGGATCCAGCCAAGTTTAGGGGGGTGGGGGGGGGGGGGCAAATGGAGTTGCCTTGACAGAACAATGTTCTCTATCAAACTAAAAGCACTAATTAACACATGCACTGGTTACGTTTAGACTAGACATACCTATAATGAAAATATAGTTTTATTGTCATGATTGATACAAAATAGAGTACAATATATTACAATACAATCATTATTATATACGATAATACGAGACATGCCAGATAGCTACGTTTTATTTCTATGATATAATATAATAGAGTAAAATGAGTATTACGATCTTTAAAGGATCTGAAAAATTAGCTGCTGAAAAGTACCATTTGCTGCTTTAACCGAAGTCATAATACGAAATTATACATTCAGTGATGAAAAGTATTTTCAAAGTTTGGCTCTTAGGTTCTGTCAATACACGCAAACAACTGAGTTACCTTTAACTTGTATTGCTTGTACAACACAAACAATTCCTGACCAGATGATTGGTATTAAATATCTTAGACGTACATTAAATGAGCAATTGTTTCCCTATATGCGTACGAGGCTACATGTACGTGATCATGTGATTAAGTGAATAGGACGAATGCTTAACAACGGATCACATTTAAAAATGATACTATTACGAATTATGAAATAATTTAGTTCCATCCAATAGGCCTAACGTGTGATAAATTTCATGGAGTCATAAAATCCAAATCAATCGTTAGTTTAAATCTAACGGAGATTCAAAATGTTCGTCCGTTCGTGTCCGCCATCGTCTGATTTAGTGGATACTTTTACCATCGGGATATCCAAGGGGGAAAGGACTATACCTTAATTATGCCATTTATGGCACGATTCATGTAAGCATTTACCGGCCCAGGCGATTTCAACAAAATTGTGTTTTTGAAACCAACTCCAGGCACAACGCGCTTGCCAATGCGCCCTTTATGCGCGCATACCTCGTGCGCCCCACGGCCCGCGCAGTAGTACGCTCGGCTTAACGCAGTTTGTTGTGGAAACTGAGACGCGGTGCGTTCGATGTTCTTTATTTAGCCGGCATTTTACCTCAAGCGATCAACCAATGTGTACGTGCAACGGAAAAACTCCCGGTTTTTAACGACGTGCCATTTTCATAACGATTTTCATGCACATTGCACACTTCATACATTGTTTAGATTAAATTGTTACTTCATGCTCGTGGAGGTGATATGTTGCGCAGATTTTGTGTAAGTTTTCGTGTTATAAATGTCGTTTTGATGCATGCGTTCGTTAGTATTTTATCAGCCCAAAATCGTATCTCTTCTTTTACTTTTGTTTGTTTTGAGGCGTTGTTGTTGTTTTCTTGTGTGTGTGTTTATAATTTAGTAAAGTTCCTTGCTTGCTTCTTTCTTTGTTATTGGCCTCGTTTTGTTTGTTTGTTTGTTTAGGTTATTTTAATTTATTATCCCTGGTTCTTTTCCTCTTTGAGTTTCTTGTTGTCTTGTTGTTGTTGTTTTTACGTTCTAATTAAATGTCAGATTTTTTCCTCTTTGTGATCCTTGTTGTCTTTTGTTTGTTATTGTGGCATATTTACTGTTTCTCGAATGCTATTTTTTAAAATGTTTTTAGGTCCTTTGGCTTTGTTTTGTATTTGACTATGATTTTGCCAGTTGTCACTTCGTTTTTCATGATTTTGCTTCCTTCTTCATTTTTATTGGGGGCGGGGGGCGATTTTTTTTTTACTAGTAAACATTTGAAAAATTATTTATTTCGTTTTAATACGGAATAAAGCAAAACTCACTGAATAAAATGATTTTTAAAAAAAATTAAAAAAATTCTAACTGATTTTACATGTGAGCCGATACAAATGTTTACTAGTAAAAAAAAAATCGCGGGCGGGGGGGGGGGGGTATATTTTTCTGTAGACCTATTCGTATTACCTTAATATCTACCGTGTTATAGACGTAACATACTTAAATAGGTGAATTGTTGCGCAGATTTTGTGTAAGTTTTAAGCTATTTTTGGTTTGTTTTGAGGCGTTTTACGTTTTGTTGTTGTTTTATTTTCTGTGTTTTTAATAATCTTTTGTGTTTGTTTTTCTAATTTTCTTTCCTTGCTGTTTTGCCTTTGGCCTTTTGTTTTGCTTTGTTGTTTCATTTTAGGAGGAGGGTGATGTTTGCTGGTTTCGTTTTTGCTTTTTCTGTGTTTCTTTTTTGTTTCCTCTTTTTGACACTTTGTGTGTTGTTTTCTTGTTTTTCGTTAGCTTACCTAATTGTTTATTATTTACCATTTCTGTTTTTATTAGGCTTTTTTTGTTTTGCCTTTTGTCACTTTGTGGTTTTTTTCTCTGTTAGTGTTAACGATCGTAATTTCTGTGTGAATTTATGGTCATTTAATGCCGTATATAATGCCTAAACCGGTTAAAATCAATGTTTTTGTTTTTGTCAAAGCTCACTTTGTGGTGGGTTTAGGCCAATTCACTATAGCATTACAGCTTTTGTTTGTTTGCTTTAATAAATAGCAATTTTACGCGGAATAGTTCACACTTTCATTGATAAAAATAAGAATGTTTGCAAGTTTATTATAATCTTTAACACTTTACTTACAGTTTTGTTTTGTATTGTTTTATAATAATTATTTTATGTTTCACTTTGTGTTTATTAATTATTCACTAATAACAACAACAAACAAAGACACAGTTCCATAAACCGTCCCAAATCCTTTAAAATCCGTCCTAAAAGAGGAGGATAAACACCAAAAGCATCAAAACGCACATTACACACAGGCTATGGCCTACAGGTTTATCATGAAATTAAAATATATAAATAAATGGATAATATTAAAGCGCTTAGCATACCAAATCCAAAAATCTTATAATAATCATTAATAAAGCAACATTAAACAATTATAGATATTACATTGATTTGTTAATGCAAATGAATAAACGTTTCACAAACAATTAAAAAATACCATGTCAACGTTAATTACTAAACGTTTAATAAACGTTTTACTCGATAATGGTTTGACAAACGTTTGAAAATAAACGTTTGACAGACGTCTGACTCGGTACAGATTTATAAACGGTTTGAAAATTAACGTTTGACAAACATTTTCTAAACGTTTATCAAACGTTTGGCGAAAGCGGCTATGTATGACAGACATGCTGCTATCAGGGGTAGATAGAAATGTGCATTGTGTACAGATATGCTGCTATCAGGGGTAGATAGCAGTGTGCATTGTGTATGACAGACATGCTGCTATCAGGGGTACACAGCCGTTTTCGCCATACGTTTGGTAAACGTTTATGAGGTCTAAACGTTTACCAAACGTTTTTTAATGTATTTGATAAACGTTTATTAAACGGTTGGACCTTTTAAACATTTATAAAACGTTTGTTGGTTTTTGTTTATGCAATGATTAATATTAATGTTTATTAAACATTTTCCCCAAGTTGTATTTCATACGTTTTGTTATTTTCACCAAACGTTTGCTAAACGTTTACGAGTTCAAACGTTTGCCAAACAATTTTGATTAACGTTTAACATACATTTTTAGCTTTTAAACGTTTATGTTACGTTTATTAATTTTTGTTCATTTCGCGATTTTAATATTAATGTCAATCAAATATTTGTTTCGAGGTGTATGTCAGATGTTCTCTTATTTTCGTTGAATAAATGTATATAATTTTACATTCACCTTTGGTTTTGCTCCAATAATCGTTTTTGAGATGATTATTTTTCAAACGTTGATATTAAATTGCTATAACATGTCTATTTGACATGGAGTTTTTGTGTTTTTTTAAAACATCATCACAGATTTTTAGAAGTTAGACCCGTTGGACCAAAAATTGCATTATATTAAATCGATGAAAACGCTGAAAATATTACTATTTTCCCTTTTCAACCATCTGGGCTCTGTTGCATAAAAGTTCAGATTCATCTGAACTTAGGAAGAGCATGGACTTATCAGATTGAGTGATTCTGAATGCTAGGATAAGAAGGATATTTAAATTTGGCCTATAAGGTCTAAAATCAGAAAGATCAAATCACTAATTATTCTTGCAATCTTCTTTATTTTAAGAAGAGTTATAGGCTGAATATAATTCTTCTTTAATACATGGAATATAGAACCTACAAGTTCTATGCAATAGGCAAGGCGCGGATCCAGCCAAGTTTAGGGGGGTGGGGGGGGGGGGGCAAATGGAGTTGCCTTGACAGAACAATGTTCTCTATCAAACTAAAAGCACTAATTAACACATGCACTGGTTACGTTTAGACTAGACATACCTATAATGAAAATATAGTTTTATTGTCATGATTGATACAAAATAGAGTACAATATATTACAATACAATCATTATTATATACGATAATACGAGACATGCCAGATAGCTACGTTTTATTTCTATGATATAATATAATAGAGTAAAATGAGTATTACGATCTTTAAAGGATCTGAAAAATTAGCTGCTGAAAAGTACCATTTGCTGCTTTAACCGAAGTCATAATACGAAATTATACATTCAGTGATGAAAAGTATTTTCAAAGTTTGGCTCTTAGGTTCTGTCAATACACGCAAACAACTGAGTTACCTTTAACTTGTATTGCTTGTACAACACAAACAATTCCTGACCAGATGATTGGTATTAAATATCTTAGACGTACATTAAATGAGCAATTGTTTCCCTATATGCGTACGAGGCTACATGTACGTGATCATGTGATTAAGTGAATAGGACGAATGCTTAACAACGGATCACATTTAAAAATGATACTATTACGAATTATGAAATAATTTAGTTCCATCCAATAGGCCTAACGTGTGATAAATTTCATGGAGTCATAAAATCCAAATCAATCGTTAGTTTAAATCTAACGGAGATTCAAAATGTTCGTCCGTTCGTGTCCGCCATCGTCTGATTTAGTGGATACTTTTACCATCGGGATATCCAAGGGGGAAAGGACTATACCTTAATTATGCCATTTATGGCACGATTCATGTAAGCATTTACCGGCCCAGGCGATTTCAACAAAATTGTGTTTTTGAAACCAACTCCAGGCACAACGCGCTTGCCAATGCGCCCTTTATGCGCGCATACCTCGTGCGCCCCACGGCCCGCGCAGTAGTACGCTCGGCTTAACGCAGTTTGTTGTGGAAACTGAGACGCGGTGCGTTCGATGTTCTTTATTTAGCCGGCATTTTACCTCAAGCGATCAACCAATGTGTACGTGCAACGGAAAAACTCCCGGTTTTTAACGACGTGCCATTTTCATAACGATTTTCATGCACATTGCACACTTCATACATTGTTTAGATTAAATTGTTACTTCATGCTCGTGGAGGTGATATGTTGCGCAGATTTTGTGTAAGTTTTCGTGTTATAAATGTCGTTTTGATGCATGCGTTCGTTAGTATTTTATCAGCCCAAAATCGTATCTCTTCTTTTACTTTTGTTTGTTTTGAGGCGTTGTTGTTGTTTTCTTGTGTGTGTGTTTATAATTTAGTAAAGTTCCTTGCTTGCTTCTTTCTTTGTTATTGGCCTCGTTTTGTTTGTTTGTTTGTTTAGGTTATTTTAATTTATTATCCCTGGTTCTTTTCCTCTTTGAGTTTCTTGTTGTCTTGTTGTTGTTGTTTTTACGTTCTAATTAAATGTCAGATTTTTTCCTCTTTGTGATCCTTGTTGTCTTTTGTTTGTTATTGTGGCATATTTACTGTTTCTCGAATGCTATTTTTTAAAATGTTTTTAGGTCCTTTGGCTTTGTTTTGTATTTGACTATGATTTTGCCAGTTGTCACTTCGTTTTTCATGATTTTGCTTCCTTCTTCATTTTTATTGGGGGCGGGGGGCGATTTTTTTTTTACTAGTAAACATTTGAAAAATTATTTATTTCGTTTTAATACGGAATAAAGCAAAACTCACTGAATAAAATGATTTTTAAAAAAAATTAAAAAAATTCTAACTGATTTTACATGTGAGCCGATACAAATGTTTACTAGTAAAAAAAAAATCGCGGGCGGGGGGGGGGGGGGTATATTTTTCTGTAGACCTATTCGTATTACCTTAATATCTACCGTGTTATAGACGTAACATACTTAAATAGGTGAATTGTTGCGCAGATTTTGTGTAAGTTTTAAGCTATTTTTGGTTTGTTTTGAGGCGTTTTACGTTTTGTTGTTGTTTTATTTTCTGTGTTTTTAATAATCTTTTGTGTTTGTTTTTCTAATTTTCTTTCCTTGCTGTTTTGCCTTTGGCCTTTTGTTTTGCTTTGTTGTTTCATTTTAGGAGGAGGGTGATGTTTGCTGGTTTCGTTTTTGCTTTTTCTGTGTTTCTTTTTTGTTTCCTCTTTTTGACACTTTGTGTGTTGTTTTCTTGTTTTTCGTTAGCTTACCTAATTGTTTATTATTTACCATTTCTGTTTTTATTAGGCTTTTTTTGTTTTGCCTTTTGTCACTTTGTGGTTTTTTTCTCTGTTAGTGTTAACGATCGTAATTTCTGTGTGAATTTATGGTCATTTAATGCCGTATATAATGCCTAAACCGGTTAAAATCAATGTTTTTGTTTTTGTCAAAGCTCACTTTGTGGTGGGTTTAGGCCAATTCACTATAGCATTACAGCTTTTGTTTGTTTGCTTTAATAAATAGCAATTTTACGCGGAATAGTTCACACTTTCATTGATAAAAATAAGAATGTTTGCAAGTTTATTATAATCTTTAACACTTTACTTACAGTTTTGTTTTGTATTGTTTTATAA